>BMAO01016996.1:0-14503 GCA_019973975.1 Trichonephila clavata | reverse complement strand
AATTCATTCTGGCTTCGGGAAACCTATCGCTAAGTGAAGTAGCTTGGCGATAGATTTTGGTCAACAAAAAATTTGACATCGCCAAGCCCCTCTATACTCAGAGACGGATTAAGCAGGCTGGCGGCCGCCAGGGGCCCGAGCACAAGCAGGGGCCCCAAGCTGATAGACTTCAGTTATAAGTTCAACGTGCAACAAAAAATTTTGTACTGATATTGCAACCCAATGATTACCCACGATTTGAATCGTGATAACAATTAGTGTGCCCTCATAGTGTTGCCCTCAATTAGTGTTGCATGTAATTGCGGTTGAAATCCGTTTGTTTTTTGCTTTTTTTTAAAAAAATCTTCCTGAACTTTGGTTTTTAATATATGTTTTCGGTTCCAAGTTTTTAAAAAGTTGATCCCAGATTTCTTATATTAAATAATGATCCCAGATCTCAGACTATAAACAACTACCAATGTTTAGTTCTTTCGAAAGAATTTAGTATTTGAAGGTTCGTGATTTATTGTTATCTGGATTTTCGTGTTTATATTTTGAGAATGTGGGGAAAGTGATCGAAGCAGTGTCGGATTAAACGACATGGGGGCCCCTAGACAGTCGAGTTCTCGGGCCCCTTAGCCTGTTTTTGGAGCTCTAACAGAAATCAGAACGCGCTTTTGTGGGCCCCTAAAAAGCACGGGGCCCATAGGCAATTGCCTACTCCTCCTAACGAGTAATCCGGCACTGGATTGAAGTATTTTGCAAATTACCTAATCCTGAAGCCTATTTACACCCACCCTCCCCTGCAAGAACACCTCTGTGTTGATGCATGGAGTTGGAGGAGCTCTTGTTCCACATAAATTCATAGGATTAAACGCCTCATTTTTTCCTTTAAAACTATTATATGCCCATCAGAACCAAAAACGTTGAATTTTCTGTCATCCCAATCACTTTCCTGTCAATTTTGAATTTTCTGAAACTTAGTCACAAGAATCCAGTTGGATGAATGAACCATGGAATTGGAAATGTTCTTGTATGGGGGCGTAAATCAGCTACAGAATTAGGTAATTTTTGATGGTATTGAGAATCATGAGCTCTAGTTAAATATTTTAAAGAGAAATTTTAAATTGTCTGTCCAAAATTTGATATTGAAAATGACTTCATTTTTTAACAGGATAATGATGCTCTCAATGTACACCGCTGGTGTCTTTATAACTGCCCCAAAATTTTATGAAAACACCTCCTCAATCAATTTATTTAGCCCAGCAGAGCATATTTGGGGAGAACTAGATTTAAAATAAAAAGAAAACATGACATATAAACACATAATGGGAAGTAAAAACAATAATCACAGAAGCATGGAGGTAAATCGATGCAGAAATTACAAAAAACTGATTAAATCTTTTCCAAGATGTTTAAAAGTTGTTGCGGACACTAAAAGATATCCTACTAAGTTCTAAATTAAGAAATACAATATTTAAAGCTATGTTGAGACTTTTGTTAAGTGTACGAATACTTTTGTGGCGTAATTTTTCAGTAGCTTTTTGATTATTAATTTTTAAAAATAATAGTTATACTATTTTTAAAAAAATAATTATGTCATTCCATTAAGAACAAGTTGCAGATATCATAAAAAAATTACAATTTCTATACATTAATATATATTAGTCGAAATCATTAAATTTTATAGGAAACTGCAAGTGTACGAACACTTTTGGGGTTCACTGTATTTATGTACTTCATTGCATTTAAATGAAAAAAAAATCATTAATTTTTTAAAAAATCGAGTTTTTGCATAAAATTTGGCATATTTAAAAAACTTTTAATTCCTAATACATATAAAGATGTTCCATTATTTATGTACTGTATAAATATTATTTGAATACATTCATTAGAATTTTGTGTAAAAGATCCTCATTGCTATTTTTCATGAAAATTTTACTAAACTCGACAATTTTTATAATCTATAAAACTCTCCAGAAAACATCAAAAGGGTTAAAAAATTAGTTAAACATGAAGCTAAAGAGTTTGAGCTATAAATATGGTGAGTTTAAGAAATGTACAACGAGTAGAACATTTTTCATATTGTATTTAAATCTTTAAAAGCATTGTCTGAGAAACTATGTTTTTTGGCTTCACGGTAAAGTTCACAAATGGATTTCTTTTTAAGATATTGAATTGAAATTTTCAGAAAATTTTTATTTGTATTATAAACTATAATCTCTATGTATGTATTTATGCATTTTATTGCACATACAATTTGTGAGAAAAAAAAAGTTTTTTTAAAAAAATTGACAAATTTCAAAAATATTATAAATTTTATCGCTCTAGGCCCAGATAATGATGTTATTTATGTGCATTTTTTTAATATTATTTGAATATATTAATTAGAATTTTCAATACAAGGTTTACTGTAACTGCAATTATTCACTAAAAATTCCCAATCTATCCAAAAAAAAATTAAAATTTTGTGGAATTGTATTTTAATTCCTGACTGAAGTGTAATATAGACTTTCGATTTGGCGATTTTTCTTTGGATTTTTATATAGATATTATGGTGAGATGAATTCATTCTGGCTTCGGGAAACCTATCGCTAAGTGAAGTAGCTTGGCGATAGATTTTGGTCACCAAAAAAATTTGACATCGCCAAGGCAACTCTATACTCAGAGACGGATTAAGCGGCTGGCGGCCGCCAGGGGCCCCGAGCACAAGCAGGGGCCCCAAGCTGATAGACTTCAGTTATAAGTTCAACGTGCAACAAAAAAATTTTGTACTGATATTGCAAACCCAATGATTACCCACGATTTGAATCGTATAACAATTAGTGTTGCCCTCATAGTGTTGCCCTCAATTAGTGTTGCATGTAATTGCGGTTGAAATCCGTTTGTTTTTTTGCTTTTTTAAAAAAAAAATGTTTTCCTGAACTTTGGTCTTTAATATATGTTTTCGGTTCCAAGTTTTTAAAAAGTTGATCCCAGATTTCTTATATTAAAATAATGATCCCAGATCTCAGACTATAAACAACTACCAATGTTTAGTTCTTTCGAAAGAATTTAGTATTTGAAGGTTTGTGATTTATTGTTATCTGGATTTTCGTGTTTATATTTTGAGAATGTGGGGAAAGTGATCGAAGCAGTGTCGGATTAAACGACATGGAGGCCCCTAGACAGTCGAGTTCTCGGGCCCCTTAGCCTGTTTTTGGAGCTCTAACAGAAATCAGAACACGCTTTTGTGGGCCCCTAAAAAGCACGGGCCCATAGGCAATTGCCTACTCCTCCTAACGAGTAATCCGGTACTGGATTGAAGTATTTTGCAAATTACCTAATCCTGAAGCCTATTTACACCCACCCTCCCCTGCAAGAACACCTCTGTGTTGATGCATGGAGTTGGAGGAGCTCTTGTTCCACATAAATTCATAGGATTAAACGCCTCATTTTTTCCTTTAAAACTATTATATGCCCATCAGAACCAAAAATGTTGAATTTTCTGTCATCCCAATCACTTTCCTGTCAATTTTGAATTTTCTGAAACTTAGTCACAAGAATCCAGTTGGATGAATGAACCATGGAAGTGGAAATGTTCTTGTATGGGGGCGTAAATCAGCTACAGAATTAGGTAATTTTTGATGGTATTGAGAATCATGAGCTCTAGTTAAATATTTTAAAGAGAAATTTTAAATTGTCTGTCCAAAATTTGATATTGAAAATGACTTCATTTTTTAACAGGAAATGATGCTCTCAATGTACACCGCTGGTGTCTTTATAACTGCCCCAAAATTTTATGAAAACACCTCCTCAATCAATTTATTTAGCCCAGCAGAGCATATTTGGGGAGAACTAGATTTAAAATAAAAAGAAAACATGACATATAAACACATAATGGGAAGTAAAAACAATAATCACAGAAGCATGGAGGTAAATCGATGCAGAAATTACAAAAAACTGATTAAATCTTTTCCAAGATGTTTAAAAGTTGTTGCGGACACTAAAAGATATCCTACTAAGTTCTAAATTAAGAAATACAATATTTAAAGCTATGTTGATACTTTTGTTAAGTGTACGAATACTTTTGTGGCGTAATTTTTCAGTAGCTTTTTGATTATTAATTTTTAAAAATAATAGTTATACTATTTTTAAAAAAATAATTATGTCATTCCATTAAGAACAAGTTGCAGATATCATAAAAAAATTACAATTTCTATACATTAATATATATTAGTCGAAATCATTAAATTTTATAGGAAACTGCAAGTGTACGAACACTTTTGGGGTTCACTGTATTTATGTACTTCATTGCATTTAAATGAAAAAAAATCATTAATTTTTTAAAATCGAGTTTTTGCATAAAATTTGGCATATTTAAAAAACTTTTAATTCCTAATACATATAAAGATGGTCCATTATTTATGTACTGTATAAATATTATTTGAATACATTCATTAGAATTTTGTGTAAAAGATCCTCATTGCTATTTTTCATGAAAATTTTACTAAACTCGACAATTTTTATAATCTATAAAACTCTCCAGAAAACAGCAAAAGGGTTAAAAAATTAGTTAAACATGAAGCTAAAGAGTTTGAGCTATAAATATGGTGAGTTTAAGAAATGTACAACGAGTAGAACATTTTTCATATTGTATTTAAATCTTTAAAAGCATTGTCTGAGAAACTATGTTTTTTGGCTTCACGGTAAAGTTCACAAATTTTATTTCTTTTTAAGATATTGAATTGAAATTTTCAGAAAATTTTTATTTGTATTATAGACTATAATCTCTATGTATGTATTTATGCATTTTATTGCACATACAATTTGTGAGAAAAAAACTTTTCTACGCTGCTTTACATTTGGTGTTGAATGACGTTCTGCATCGTTAATATTTTTTACGTCAAGATGTTTGTATGATTTTAAAGTAAAATAACCAGGAGTTATATTAAGTTTTTTAAAAATGTCAACACAACCTTTGTACCCATCATTAAATTGTATAACAGCATCCAATGCACCAGATTTTAAAGTTTTCAGGCACACGAAAACTTCTTTCGGTACTCTCTGCCATATAATGCAATTAAAACACTCATTTGAGTTTTGCGTTTTGCCATGCAGACATTTAGTTAGTAGTTCTTTGATACATAATTCTAAATATGTAGGCTTAATCATGTTTAAAACTTCATTAGATAAGCCTTTACATTTTTCTTTTGGTTTTTGGCCACAAGATAGTGCTCGCTGGTAGTAGCACCAACTATCTTTTCCGATGGGACACTGTCGATGCATGGGTTTCTGTGCACTTGATGAGCAATGAAATAGGGCCGCAATAACATTTTGTTGAAGACCGGAGAGGTTTCCAACATTGCTACCAACAGCAATTCCATAATAGTTTTGCAATCGGTCAATAAAAGAGTCAGTGAGTTTGCCTTTACCAGACAGACTTTTATTTTTTGACTTTAGTTTGCTCAATCTCGCACCTACTCTCTTTTGAACATGACCGATGCATCCATATTTTGTGACACTATCTTTACCATAAGTATCTTTGACACTGATAAAGCCCTTGGAATCCCCGTCACCATAATATTGTGCATATTTAAGGCCTCGCTTCACAAGAGAACGTTGGAAGATTCTAGTTGCACCAACAGTTTCCATTTTAAACGCAGAACCTTGAAAATTGCTATGGCATACGTAATCTGCTGCAAAAGTTTCCGATTCAATGCTTTTAGGCATTTTAGAAATCTTTCTGCAGATGGGGCAATATGACGACATCATTTCAATGTCCACTACTTTACCAGTGTCAACTGACAAAGCTGTGACACACCCATTCATGGAAGTGTAACCCCTACGCTGCCATGTTCCGTCCACTGAAACACCACATTCAACTATTTTATTTTTAGAAGGATGTAGCACTAACAGTTCAGAAGCTGCTTTTTGCATTGATAGTTCACTAACTTCTGAAATCACAGACATGAGTTTGTTCTCATGATTAGTGTACGCAGTCTTACTGAGCCTGGGTAAATTTAACGTACCACGTAATTTAAACCCAGCAGAAAAACCTTTACCAATTTGTCTCATACCATAAACAAATCTTGTATTTACTTCAGGACAGTTTAAAGTTTTCTTTGAACTAGAAAACCCTGAGTAAAAGTTACAATGTTTACACCTTATAACAAAATTTGAACACAAACCATACCTTGAATCCTCAGAAAGCAATAAGCCTTCTTCGAAACATCTTGGGCAACAAAGTTGTAAAAAAACATTTAAGATTACATCAATATCTATGATTCTATTTCCTGTAAGTGTTTTATGCTCATACTCTGCCATTTCCTCATCAAAAACAGCAGGCATTTTTATCTTTGAAGAACTGGCGTTGGTGGATGTTGAGCTACAATTTGTGGAATCTTTATTAGTAGATCCATTACCACGAAATTGTCGTTTTCTCATTGAATTAATTCTGCGCTTTAAGTTTCCCATTTTAAATGAAAAAAATTAAAATTTTCAGCAATAAAAAAGGATTTAACAGAAACTTAGAAAGTGCTGCGCAATCGTAAGCAAATGTAAACAAACAATAACACACTCTCTTTTCCTGCCAGATTCTGGATAAAAATATTAGTAAAAACCTGTTGCCAATTATATTTCTGAAGATTCTGAAAACTCAAATTCATATTTTAAAGTGTATAAATTTTCTACTATTGCATATTTAAGCAATACTTTGTAAAATAAAAATGTAAACAAATATTTTTTTCAACTTCCGGAATGTAGACTTGTACTTCCGGTTTCAAAAAGTAGCTACCGAGTAAAATTCAAATCCCCATAACTTAAGTTCTAAATTAGAAACAAAATTTAAGCACCATTTTAAAGAAAAAAGTTCAAATTTTAAAATAAAATCAAAATTCAAAAATCGAAAATTTCGGCGAAAATGACGTTTTGAAGATGTACGGATACCTTAAACAAAAAAAAAACAAAAAAAAAGGTAACTATATTTTTATTTTCAAATGCTTTTTTGATTTTTAAGATTTAATGCGCAGGTATTTTAATCATTGCATAAAATAAAGTGAAAAAAAATATTTTGTCGCATTTGCGAGTCATTACTATTTTATTTATTTATTTTTCGTATTACACACATAAATATAAATAACTGTCATCAGTTTCAGAGAATATTTTCATGATGAGTAACATATTTAAATGTGTTTTCGTAGCTTAAATCTTAAAACATTTTCGATTGGTATTGTTATTCAAATGAAAAAATATTATTTGCCTCTCGTATAAAAATAATTTCTTGAGTCAGTTATAAAAAGCGATAGTAGTTCATTTAAAACACAAAACATTAATGAGATTTTGAATACATCCATTAATTATTTACCATACTTAAAAGAATCCTAACAATAAATCGAAATTGAAATAAAAACGTTATTGTATTTATTGTGTTGATTTTTTGTTTGTAATCCTAACGTATTACGATAATTTTGTTTAGTAATATATGAGCCAATCTATAATTTCTAAATATTTAATTAAAATTTTTTCAAACTGTTAAAAGAATTTTCAAAGAAAGAAAGTATATTAAGTTTACTTAAAAATACACTTTTCTTTCTTTTTATTGAGGTAACGTGAAATAAACACATAATTTTTCTAATATACTTTAAAACTGCTAAGAGAACCATTATTTTGTAAGATTAAATTTGAAAAGCACAAATTCTTTTTTTCTTTTTGTATTTATTGCCATTTTAAGAGTGATTTACTGGCGATACTTTTTTGATTAAGATCTTTTGTCCAGATAATTTGAAAGGATACTCAATGCAATCTAATAATTAAATGTATATAACTAATTATAAAAATACATAAAGTTGCATAATTACTTAAAAATGCATAATTTCTTTAAATAAATAATAAAGTTAATCAAAATTCATCTATAACTATATTAAAAATCTTTAAAAAAGGCAACAATGCCCAAAACTATAACAGAAATTTCTTATAAAAAGCATTTAATGAAATGTTTATTTTTACAGAACAATGATAAATGTTGAAAAATATAGGTTCTATTTTTTAATTGCTCCTAGTTTAAAACTATTTAAAATGGTAGCAAAATGTATTACAGAAATAAAAATATGATAAACACAATTTATAAAGTAGATAAGAGTGATTTCACAAACAAAATAGAAATGTGAAAAGTTATTCAATATGTAGTAAGATTGTTTAATTTTGAGAAAAAGAACTTTGAATGTAATTAAGATACAAATTTAGTTGAAAAATTGTAGATTTCTTTTGTGATATATTGTGGCGTTTGTCAAACAGTTTTGAGTTATCTTTAACAGCACAAAGTTGTAGCGATGCAATTAAAGATTTTATGCTTGTATAGAAATTATTCAATTTTTTTTTCTGTGTCAACCCATCGCTGGCGAATTTTAAATAAAAATCTGGAAAGGAATAAACATGCAATATCTGTGAAAAAAGTTTCAGATACACGATGGTCAGCAAGAGCAGATGCCGTACGCGAGCTATAAGACTTGGTTATACACACATAGAAGAGGCCCGGGCTGAAATCCATGATACAAATGAGGAGATCACAATGCTGGAGGCAACTTCTCTTTTGAAATAGATGGGGAAACATAAAACTTCCCTAATGACCGTGATTTGGGATACCATACTCCAGAGGATGAGTGCTACTAGCAAAGCATTACAATCAATTGTGTGTGAGCTATTAAAAGGAACTAATCTACTGAAATCTTTAGAAAATTATATACAAAATTTCAGGAATGAATTTGGAAAAGTAGAACAAGAAGCAACTGCTTTATCAGGGCTCTCATTTGAAAAGGAAGTTGGACAAGCTTGCAGGCAGCGAAAGAGAAAAATTATTTTCGGTGAATCTATAAAGAAGGTCATGAATTTGAAAATAGGGAAAATTTCTTGGTCAACTCATTCTATGTCATATGTGATAGAAGAAGCGCAGAACTATTCCGAAGAGCTGGAATATATGAAAATGTTATAGAACACTTTTTTTGCATTTTTTGACGAGATGTTACCTGAAATTAAGAAGAAAGCTGTACAAAAATAAAAGGATATTTACAAAGACGATATTGAATCATTTAATTTTGACGATGAATTGGATCAGTTTTTGCTATTTTTTAAAAGAAAACGAAAATACAATGAACACTCCAATAGAAATTTATCGAATTGCAAAAGAAATGGTCTCGACTTTCCCTAATGTAGAGATACTTTTAAAAATATTTTTAACTATACCGATATCAAGTGCATCAGGTGAGAGAACTTTTTCGGTTTTAAAGCGCGTTAAAAATTATTTAAGAAGTAGTATGGGAGAAGACAAACTGAACAGCATGGCCATATTATATATAGAACAAGATGTTTTGGACCAAATAGATACTGCAAAAATAATCGATGAATTTTAACAAGAAAAATCAAGACGGAAAGTTGTATAGCAAAATTTTAAGCTTTTAAGTAAGGTTTTTTTTTTAATTCTTTAAAATAAAGTTTAATTTTTTTAGCCGTTAATTTTTTTAGCTATACATTTTGAGAATTTAGGTCAGCGATTTTTTTCACTACTTCAGATTTTCGACTCTTCAGCCCAGGGGGGCCACAAACCTTTTACCGCCAGGGGCCTCCAACTAGCTTAATTCGCCTCTGACAACAAGCAGATCCCATGGTCTCAAGAAACTAAATACTTAGGCGTTATTTTCGCGATTCTCACTTAACTTGGAAACACATAACACAGGCTCGCGATAAGTTCCGGAGAGTGATGTTTAATCTCTTCCCCCTAATTTCCCGGAACTCTCATTTAAGTATAGAAAACAAAGTGCTTCTCTATACAGCCGTTATACGCCCCATCATAGCCTACGCTTGTCCAGTTTGGGGATATGCTGCAAATACTAACATTAAAATTTTAGAAACTGTTCTCAAAATAACTATATTCGCATGATAACTAAAGCAACCAGATACATGCGCAATGAATACCTTAGAGACGCCCTTAAAATCAATAGTTTCAAGCAGCATATCCAAAAAATAGCAATTAATTTCTTTAACTCTCTTCAGCATACCAATAATAGCAACATGATTAATTTAGATTCTAATGATGTTCATGAAAAAACTAAAAGGCCTAGGAGAATTCTCCTAGATCCCTACAATCCTCCATAGCATCTCAGTTTCACGCAATAAAAGTTTTTTATTGCACAATTTCTAAATGCTTAATTTGTTTCATTTCAGTATTTTTATTTTTAACTTTTTTCGTTTAACTTTTAACTTTTTATTTCACTCCTAACTTTAAAATGCAAACTGGACAAGCTCCTCCCACTTTCCCGATTCTAACTTTTTGAGACCCCAGGGCAGCCAATCAGAGTCATTTTCCTCACCCCCCAGCATCCAACCAGAGAGCAGTCTCTCAGATCTCTCCCACGCAACTTTCTCAGCAAGAAATCCAAGAGAACTTCCATCACCATAGGCACTCCTACCGGACTAGTCCTGACAACCAACCACCAAGACGTATCTCGCAGACGGAAAAAAACCCACATTCGCCAACTTCCACATCACAGAAATCCAGATATGGGATGGAGAGCTGCTTTGCAGCCCATATGCCCACAGATTCACCGCAATCAACCGTTGGGAAAACTGCGTCTAATGAGCCGACGCTACAATGCAGTGAAGCGTACTTACAACTTGCAGACTGGGCTATTCAGTGTTAGTGATTTAAGGCCAATTTTAGAGTAGTTTTGTTAAGTAAATTGTCTTTTTTTGGTGTTATTTAGTTTTGGGACCTTCTTCTTCAGGTTTATACGTTTCAGGTTAAATACGTTTTAGATATTTTTGAAGTGATAACTTCTTTAGGCGCGTTTTGATGAAGAGTGAACTTGAATGAAGCGTCACGCTCGGGAATGTAATGCTCATTCGCCTTTTTTCGTCTTTTGTCGGAAATCGTCTTTGTGGACAGGGTCTATCTAATCTAAGCTGAACATCTTTGGGAAAATGGAACGCAAAGCGTTCCTCCGTCCCATACTGGATGTGTAGCGCCTTGTCGTTGATGGCCTTCATGGTGCCTCATTAAAAATCACTTTCCAACACAGTGGAAACAAGCAAACGTAATTATGCTACCTAAATCAGGGCAAGATCACAAGTTCACACAAGGCTTTCGACCAATTAGTTTATTAACGCCACTGCTAAGATATTTGAGAAAATTATATTAACTAGAATTAAATCCCACTGCAAAGCCATAGATTGTATTCCCCCGGAACAACACGGTTTCCGGAGGGCCATTCAACGCTACACCAATTGATACGAGTAACAAACATAATAAATGAAGTTTTGCTAATAAATTTTACACGGTCGGTGTCTTTCTTGATGTCAAGAGGGCATTTGATAAAATGTGGCATGATGGCCTCACATATAAATTAATTAAACTTCAGTTCCCTGACTATTTAATTAAAATCATTCATAATTTCTTACACAATAGAACTTAGAGTTCGTGTAAACAATTCCTACTCCTCACACGGGAATTGCCTAGCAGGCGTCCCTCAGGATTCTGTCCTTCTCCATACTTATACAACATCTACACACATGACTTTCCACAGCACTCCACTGTCAGTACCTGCCTGTTTGCGGATGACTCCGCTGTGTTATCACAGGGTGTAAAGCTCAAACTCACACTCAAAGCCGTGCAAAACTTTTTAAATAATCTAGAAATATGGTAACAGATTGGAGAATTGCTATTAATGTAGATAAAACACACGCAATTGTTTTTAGGAAATGGGGATCATTGATCCACCTTTCCAACTCACATTATTTGATGACAACATACAGTGGGTCTCGGTGGTCAAATACCTGGGCTTACACTTGGATAGCCGCTTAACTTACAAAAAACACATCGACTATCTAGCAGAGAAGTTCTGAATAGAATTTATTTGGCATCCTCTCTTATTGGGAGGGGGTCACCTCTATCTCTAGAAAACAAAGTAATTTTATACAAGCGAATTTGCGCCCAGTTATTACATATGCTTCCCCCATTTGGGGGCTGCAGCCGCCACTCACATGAAAAAATACAAATAGTCCAAAATAAACTACTCCGCATCATAACGAGCGCACCTTGGTACGTTCGAAATGATGTGATTCATAACGACCTACAAATGGAGCCGATATCTAATTACATCACTAAATTATCTAGAAATACTTTTCTCTCAATCGAAACCCACGACAACCCCATCATCCAAGCACAAACACTTTTCACGTATCCTCACCCTAAAATTAATTATGCATACTCTAGCACGAAGTGGAAAAATCCGCTCCGCCCACCCTAACACAACAATTTCTCATTCATACACTTTTAATTTTTCACACTAGCTTCCGCTGCATCATTTCAGGTGGAGAGAGAGAGACAGTCACTCGACCGCTCTTTATTTGATTGCTGACGCAATCCTCCGATTCCTTCCTTGCGCTTCCTCCATTTTTTCTCCCCGATTTGTTCGCTTCGCGAGCCAACGCCGCTGGGAGCCACTTCCCCCGCCCCCACCCGGGGCCACTTGATTTGTTATGTTTTCTTCCATGGTTGTTCTTTTCTCCTTCATTTGGGTAAAAGCGCTTCGCGCTGTGGCCGTACGTCTAATTTTCGTTCGGGCCTTCATGGGGGAAGAGCGTCCTGATTGGTTGAGAGGGTATGGAGGTGGGAGTGGCTTAGCAGGTTGAATTTGGCGGGGAGCGATTCTGAAACTGTCATGATGACGAGGGCCTGTCTGTCAGTGATTTATGGGGGTCGGTGAGCTAGCTTCTATCTGCTATCCTGGTGTCAGTGCGGAATTGGGATATTGCTAGATAAGAATTAAAATATTGGAATGGTTGCCTGCGTGGATCGCAGGAAAATAAAAAGTAAAGGAGAAAAGAACTATGAGAAGGTAAAAAAGGGGAGAAAACTAAAAATATTGTGGGTCATTCTCCAAAAGGAATGACTCAGAATTAAATTTATGGTGGGTTGTAGGAGTCCAGCAGAATTCTTCTGGCCTCTTGCTGTTAATTTTAGGATCATAGTTTTCGAGGTGAATCATATTATAGTTGTTTGTATCTGGGAGATTATCAAAGAATTTTATGGCTAGGTTTTGAATATGAGATTTGAAGGTTGGGATTTTAAGTACTTTATAAATATTTTTGTTTCTGGTATAGCTGCAGGTTTTAGTTATATTACGAATGAGAGAGTTTTGAGCTGTATCGAGCATTTTTATGTGATAGTTAGCTGCGTAACCACACAGGACAACCGTAGGAAAGGATGGGCCGCAAAACAGCAGTGTAGAGAAGTACTTTATTGTATAAGTTCATTTTCGAGTTCCGGCTAATTAGGGGGTAAATTGAGCGTAAAGCATTCCGGAACTTATCACGCGCATGTAAAATGTGTTGTTTCCATGGTAAGTTTTTCTGTAGGATTAGTCCTAGGTATTTTGTACTCTGAGACCAGTGTAGTGGTGTGGTATATAGGGTAGGAGGCGTGCAGGCTTTTCTTCTCCTGGTGAAAAGGACTGCAACTGTTTTGTCAACGTTAATTTTAATTTTCCAAGTATTAAAATATTGTTCTAGTAAGTGTAGGTGAGCGTTAAGTGCTTTGGTGATGGTGTCATGATTTTTCTAGGTAGCTGAGATGGAGGTGTCATCCGCATAAATGTTAGTGATAGTTTGAGGGTGTGTTGGGATATCATTAATGTATATGTTAAATAGGATGGGACCAAGGAGGCTTCCTTGTGGAACGCCATATTTAATATAGAAGATGGAGGATAGGGTATCATTTACTTTAACTTTGTAAGATCTATTGACAAGATAGGAGTTAATAAGATGAATTAAAGCAGGGGGGAAATTATTAGTAATAAGCTTGTAGATGAGTCCACTGACCCAGACCCTGTCGAAGGCCTTCTGAATATCGAGAAAGACAGCCCCAGTGGACCTGCCTCTCTGAAATCAGAAGAGATCTTTTCAGTTAATCTGAGCAGTGGGTGATTGGTGGAGAGGTGCCTGGTGAACCCATATTGATTAGGATTAATGTAGTTGCTGTTGTTAGTGAATGTGATTAGTCTATTGAGGATAATGTGTTCTGTAATTTTACTAAGGAGAGAAATTGGACGATAACTGTCTGGGGAGTCACTTTTTTTGTTAGGCTTTTTAATTGGGAATATTGCGGTTTTCCAGTTATTAGGGAAGTGTCTGAGAATTAAAATTTTATTGATTAAGCAGGTTAGTAGAAGAATAATTTTGAGGGGGAAGTGCTTAACCATTTTATTAGAAATATTGTCTTTACCTGGGGCTTTATTTATAGAGAGCTTTTTAATGTAAGTAGTGATTTCATCTGGATTAGTGGGGGTGATGGGGGTGGGCGGGGGATGAGAGAAGAAGTTTTCAAGTGTGTTAGTGATCCTATTATCAATAGGGTATTCACCATCAGGCCTTTTATTTTCGGAGAAGTTTTCTTTTAGAGTGGTTGCAAGAAGGTTAGCTTTCTGTTCATCGCTGTTAGCAATGCAGAAGAGCTAGTGAGAGTAGGAATGTTAGTACGTTTTTTGCGGAAGAA
>BMAO01016995.1:0-54835 GCA_019973975.1 Trichonephila clavata | reverse complement strand
GTAACTACGCCGAATGGAGAATCAATTCAGAGAAAATAGCCTTCGAAATCCTTGCTTAGCTTATATACAAGTTATTTCTCCCTTTCTACAGCGTCACCAGAGGGAATGGGAGGATAACGGAGTAGCATGCAATAGGTCAGGGTTCGAATCTCACGATCGGCCAACTTGTTGTTTTAGTTTCTTTTCTCCAATTGATTTTATTATTTATTTTTAGAATTAAATAAATTAATTTTTTTATAAATGTCTCATTGATTATTAAATGAAATTCTGTATAATTATAGTAACTATTGCATGACAAGTAAAATTTTGTTTTTTTTTTGTGTGCGTAATTGTGACAGGATTCTATTTGTTGAGAAAATATTCTAATTGTTGAGCATGCATTGTATGCGAGGAGTTTCAAGGTAAATCAAAGTAGACAAATCAATACAAAACCACAGACCATCATTAAATAACATAAAAATTTTAATAAAATATTTTCTTATTACAGTGTTTATTATTTGCAAAGAGTACAAAGTAATTGGAAATATTGCACTCCGCGGTAGAGTACAGAGTTGAATTACGTCATGACAAGCCTTTTGTTGATTCTGACGTAACGAAAACGTGATAAATAATAGAGACGAAAAATGACACGCATGCAATTCGAAGAGTGCTTCCTTAACACAAACATCGGAAATGGTTTGTTTAGGTTTACACTCATCAAAATGGGGAATGATCTAGTCTTTATAAGACATGATATGAGTATTCGGATTTTTAAAGAAGTTTTTGTGGTTATGAAGAGTAACAGAATATTAATATATTTACAAAAACAAATAATCTACAAATATTAAAACAGTTGATACCGCAACAACCGAATATCCAAGGAACATATTAACGACTCTTTTATTGGAGATTTAATAACAACGAAAATACAACTATTTTATGGAAAAAATGAAGAATATAGGTGGTGTGCTTTCGAGTTAGCTGGCCGATTGTTTTCTTCAAATAAAAAAATTATCACTTTATGTTGTAATATTCAACAACCAATAATGAAAAACGTTTCCGTCCATGCTCAGACACAATAATCTTATTATAAAAATTTGGTAAAATCTTCACGAAGTTCTGGCGCCAATTCTTCAAACTCTTCGCCAATTTACTGGTTGAGGGTTACCAATTTACAATACGTATCATTTTATGATAACAATTCATTAAAATATGTCCTGTATCTTCAATATTTACGAGTAAGTCTGTGCATTTTCGAATTGTGTTCGAACACTAATAAAGAATTCAACAATTATGGGAATTCTTTTTTCTTATTAAAAAGAACAATTATTGTTGCACATTTTGATAAATAAAGATATCGCTTGATGCTTTTGATGTAAAAACAACATTACCTCCTGAAGAAATAATATCAATGATCGCACTATTGCTGTAAAAACTTGTCTAATATATAAAGTCAAAATTCCCATTTTTTTATTAAATTAAAAAATTTCAATTAATAAATGTTTATATAATAAATGTTTCAAAAAATAGTGCGGTTTGTTAATTATCCTAATAATTGACAAATGAGGAAGATACTAAAAGCATAACTAACTTGCAATAAATAATCAAAAGTATGAAGTAACTTTTAAAATGTATCGAAAAATTAAAAAATTTAGCATGATATACGGCTCCTGTTCGAACACGTATTAATTTAAATTCATGCCGTTAAAACGCTGAAAATTCAGCAAAAACAATTATTAAACCTAATTACAAAATAAGAATTTTTTCAGTTTTTTAAAAACTTAAATTATGAATGATAGACATGTTTTCCATCATTAAAAATATGTAAATGCCTCTTAATAAGCTTCCAGTTCTTTTTTTTAATGAGATACATTGTGCCATAAAGAAATACATGCTGCTTTAAATACTCGAGCAAGTAATATTTGTATATATCAAAATTCCTGTAAATATGTTTAAAAATGGCTATATATATTTAATGTTTATAACAGTCTTTTCTCACACACAAAATATTTTTCTCCTGTTTGTTGAAAAACACACACATCGCCGGCAATATTTGTTCCTTGGAATATAGCTTTGGAATGAATTCGGAAAAAAAGAAAAAGTCCCACAGAGGAATGTCGCTTCGCTGCCTAGCGTGCAAAGACACAAGTGATCTTTTAGTTCGAATGGAGTACCTTTCATCTCACTGACGGTAAAGTTTGGGAAAAAATTGACTGTTGTTGAAGAGATCCCTTCCTGTTGTCGAGAGAAATGTTTTATGCAAAACTTCTTTCTCTGTGATGGGTAATCTCTTAGTAACTCCTTAAAATGGCGTCCTTTGATGAAACGTTAAACACTTTGGAATTTGTGCTGCTAACACTGAAAAGAGAAATGCAAACAATTAATATTCATAAAAAACACTTTGCTTTAAAAAATAGAGCCTAAGACTTAACACCTTTACATGGAGAGAAGTGCACAAAAAAGCAGTATAAGATCTCAACCTCATTATCGCTTAGAGCGTAACATACTTCAATGAATTATTTATTTCTGTTTAAATAAACCCATCTTATATGCAATGTATTCTATAATGCATCTATTATATTTAATGTAAAATGGATTTATGCTTCACATATTTAAGTTTGAAAACTAACAATAGAAACGATTGAACTACTGAAAGACAAAAGAGAATTACTATGGCTAATAGATGTTTTAAAATGAACTACGAAAATATATGAAATCCCGCGCGAAATTAATTAAAAGAAAAGCAAAGGTTCTATTGTATAAAAGTATTTTAAGATCAGTATTAATTTATGTATGTGAAACTTGGTCCATGTCTCGAACAGATGAGAACTTGATAAGTATCTACGAAAGGAAGATATTAAGATTTATTTTTGGAGGGATTCCGGAAAATGGAACGTGGAGGAGGAGATCAAAAATTTTGAGCTCTTTCAATGATATAATGAATCTGACATTGTTAAACTTCTTAAATAATCTAAATACGCGAATTTCCTAACACCAATACTGGTTTCTCTTCGAGGAGCCATTTTCCAATTAAAAAAGTATGGCTATTTCATCTAACATACTTAATGACACAAAAATGACCATTGAAAAGGTTTAAGGTAAGATTGCGTAAAATACGATTAAAATAGCAGCCACACTTAGAGAAAATATTTAATGGTTGTTAACGCAAATTTTTCATAAGTGTATTCTCAATTTTTTGAGGCAAAAATCTGCATATGTTTATTTGAAATGCTTCGGAATCATTTCAATTTAGAAGTTTTTGACTTATTGTTTTTATAAATTTATTTATCCAATTTTATAAATTTATCCAAATAAGTGCAAAACGTCGCAATTTTGCCTTTATTGTGGAAAATAATAACTTAACACATAATAATAACTTGTACACATTCGTTTTTTCAATGCAAGGTCTCTGATTATCTTCAGCAGCAGTAGTTGAGTAGGTCAGCACTCTGATTGTTGTTCGTACTACTCCATAGCTGTCTCTAACGCAGAAAGGCGTCAGCATTTGATGGATCTTGCTACTTTTGTTGTTGTTGTCCTCGTCTTCATCAGTTTCATCGTCGACAGGGTCGGATTCTTCTTGTACGGAAGTCACTATCTCGTCTACATTTAGCATTTGAAATCCACAGTCTTCTGCATCGCGTGCCATCCAGGTTTCTACATCAACAAAACTCAACAAAGAGCACGTATACACCCCTTCCCTTGGAAACAAACTGACCTAATATTCCGCGTAGATGTTTACCAAATCACACAACTGAAATTCCCCAAATATCCATCCCTTCACTTTTGGCCTCACAGGAAACAAATGTTGATCATTGTACTGTTCGAAAACGTATCCGGACTTTGGTTCGGATATTTGACGCTCCGGATAATTAACGTTCGGATAAACGACGTTCTATTGAATATATTATTGTGTGCCGATACATTGTCTGGGCACAAAAACGTTCGTTGCACACCCCTGCTCTGGACCAAAGGTGACGTAAATGAGACATTTCAAGCACAATAAACTGTCGTATATCCGGGAGTTTTTGCAGAGCGTGATTGGTTAAGTGGAGACAATGATTTAGATCAGAGGAGGGTAAATATTTTGGCTCGCGGGTCACATTGTGGAAAAAAATACTGGAGCCCCGCACTTTAAAAAAAATTATTGCGTTCATTATTTAACGTTGCCTCTCCGAAAATATACACATTGCATTATAAATAAATTATAGTTTAAGAGCAATTATACTAAAGAGCACCCTTTTATGGTTAATCGAACTAAGTTGTAACTTAGTCTCCAAATCTGGAAATGGAATCTGAAATTAGTCGCCAAATACGGGATGGGATCTACAAATGGGAAATCGTTAACCCTGATGATCCTGATCAGAACAATGGAACAAAATTATTAAATTATTGTATTGTTATCGGTCCTGGAGAAGTGAGCGAAATTTCGATTTAATATGGCTTTTTAAAGTGGGTAAAAATTGAGTTCGAAGATTCCGTTAGATACAAGTGAAACTTATAAAAGGCGTGTTAAAATAAAGCAATTCTGTTGATTATAATTCAACACATGTAAGTTAAATAAATCAGTGGCAGTTTTATTCAATTTATATACTGTACTAATATATCTTCTATAGTTAGAAGCACACTTCCTTTTAGATTCCCTTTGATGGGATAAACGTATTCTACCACACTTTTCTACAATATTTTAGAAATCAGAACGAAATTTCTTGTTGAAGTTATCATCATTCAATGCAAGTTATGTCAGCAACTTGATCTTCACGCACAGAAACACTTTGCGCACAAATATGTAATAACTCAAATATAGAAATTTTTTTCTATTTGGTTTACGGACTGTTTTGGTGGGCCACAAACTAACTCTTTGCAAGCCGCATGTGGCCCACGGTCCACTAGTTGCCCACTCCTGATTTAGCTGGATATGAAACATTGAATGAAGATGATATTACACAATTCATTAACAAAACTGTATAAAATAAGCCACTCCCAAAGAAAAAACTTCATGCTAGAATATAATGTAAGCCAGTTATATACTAACACACGACGAAGTTCTTAATTATTTAGGATTCCAAGAAAACAGTATTAATCCCGGGGAATCTAAGAAGACCAATTTATTGAAAGGGTATTGAAAAGATGAATAAGACTAGTTTATTATCTTATTATAAGAAGTAATAAATTAAGTAAGCTATACTTTATAATACTGTACTTATATATAATCTTTCAATTTCGTGAATACACGCCTCAAGAGAGAAATTACCTTGAAAAAATGCGAATAGCTAATTTAAAATTACGGGATGGAAAGAGGTAAAAACATATGTACGTGATCAAATTTGCGTGAGCATTTGATTGCACCATATTTAGAATCTAGCAATAAAACTCAGCAGCTAGCTGATTCTGTAAATGTTACCAGCGACGGATTGCGGCATTGAATAATTCAGAAAAGGTAAGACATGTCTCGGAGACGTCAGTGAGCTGAATACCAACTGTTATTACATGAAGAGAAGGTTTATGCCAATGAACGCGTGCAATTACTACTCGTGTTATGCCAATGAACGCGTGCAATTACTACTCGTGTTGGACAAGATAAGAGAACAATATTGCAATACGTAACAGAATCCTCTGAAAACATGGCGGAGAGTCAGTGGATCATACAGTTGCACAAAAGGATTGCAATGACGGACAGATTCGCTTAGTGGTTTGATGAGATACATTTGCCTTCGCACGTGATGTTTGAAGGCATCTGCCATCATGAGAAGGTGAATCTGTCAACATTTAAGCCATCCGCAACAAGTATCACAAAGGATGGTAGCACGTAGCAGACAAAATATCGTGGTCTATGAGGGGAGGGGGAGGGATGAATTCTCAAACCCCAGCCTTGTGTACACCACTGACTGGTTTAAAAAGAATTTTTTCAGCCGGAATTTCCCATTCATTCTGCATAAATGAGTCTTTTTTAGCTGTGAAGGTTAGGTTCTAAGCACCAATTTTTTAAATAAAATTAATACATTTCAAATTTGGTTGGGTTTATTGTTAACAAACAGCGTAATAATTTCTTGCTTGATTTTTATTAATTGTGGGAAGAAAGTTGCACCTAGATTACTCATTGTGAATTGGCATTAGGATGTGTGCTATGCTCACCTAGGAGTGCGTGTCGTCGAGCAGGAGAGTGGATGAAGAATGCACGAGATCCGAGTACTCGTCCAGCTGTTTCTGCCTTTTGCGCACGTTCCAGTGGAGGCATTCGGCAAGGCTGTCGAACCAATCACTGATCTGGTCCTGGGCACAGATCGATGGGATCGGATAAATGGACATAGTGACGCGAAGACTGAAGGAAAAAAAGAGTATTAAGTTATTGGTGGAACACACAAAATAAATTACAAGCTTATTAAGTTTTACACTTAGACGTTTACACTTCCCTTAATAAAATATCACAGAAAAAAGTTAGTATTCCCCGTAGTAGCAATAGATACCTTTTAAAAATATGTGTTTAAATGGAACCGTACATGTAAAATGCAGGGTAATTGTAAGAAGAATGTATTACTTTTTCTCAATATGGGTTCTCTAATACGTTTATATTTTTCTAAGCATGGTGTTGCATATCACGGTGAGAATAAAGACTGGTTTTAATATCTAATTTACGTTTAAGCATGTTTTTGAGTGAAGAGACTTTTTCGAAAGAAGAGATCTTTACCCTCCCTTTTGAACATTTTTACGCTTATGTGATAATCAAGGCAACATACGGTTTGTATTCTGTTTCCTTGCTGGAATGATCACGCCGTCGAAAAGATCCATTTTGGTTCAAGAGGGAAATATTGACTAATTCAATAATAGTGATTGTACAGAATTGGGGATTAATCTGGTCACCAAAATAAATGCTTCTAGAATAATCTAGATTGATTACTAGAAGAGAAAACTTTATAACAGGGGTGTCCAAACCGCGGTACACGAGCCCCAATATGGCGCAGTGTATTTCTAACAGTATAAAACACGATATTTATAGAAACATTAAAATATTTAAAAGGCAGTAACAAATATTTTTTTTTTTTTTGCAATTTCATTGATAAGCTGTTGTTTTACAGACAAATTTTCCAAATTTCTTTCAAATACATTTAATTAATTGAATTATGCAATAGAAATTATATCATCCACCGAATAACCTTCATTATTGAGTATAACCTTCATTAATGATCTTCATTCATTCTAATCAGATGACCAGCCCATTAAAGTCTCTATAACTTGACAAATTTTACAATATCAGGTTATTTGTAAATTTTGCAGAATTCTAAGTTATATTTTCTTCTCCATGATCCCTTTCAATTGGATCCACAAAGAATGCAGCAGAAGATCATTCTCTCGAAAATTCCCAAAGCTTGCTCATCACGTAAAGTCAATGAATTTAGACCATTAATCACGGAAAATTGAAATTAGCAGTTCATAGTAAGCGATATATGACTATTACCACATTTTTCTAAGATAAAAAAAACCGAAATATTGTTCACAAATTTAATCAATTCATTGCGTTAGAATGAGCTTAAGAGTGTGATTCATTATTTTCAAAACATCGTTCCAGTAGGAATATATTAGTTAAAAAACATATCTAAAACGATGTGTGTGATGCAAAAATAACTCTTTACCTATCTCCATGTCTAAGTTCCTGTCTTTTGCGTCCATCAAATGAGACCCAAGCCAGATTCCGAGATTCGGGTGAGACCATAATCTGAAAAAACAAAACAATACATATGATGTATTTTTCGCAATTGAGTCATGAATATAAAAACATTAATTATCAATTTTTTATCAAGAAGGCGCACCTAGGAAAAAAAGTCACAATAAAAAATTGAAAAGAAACATATAAATATGTATGCAAAATGGATTCACGTTCTCTATATGAAGTTTATATAATTACAAGTATCTAAAGCTCATCCAATTATTTAAAACGGTAAATTTTATATTTAGATATAATAGTTTCATTTTGCAACACTTATTTAATTTAGTTAATATAATCAATTTTCCACACACATTATAATATAATAAAAGGATATTAAAACATTTTATCTTTATATTTTCTACTAGATTGGGAATATTCTATTGTTTTTATGCTCGTTAGTTAACGCAATTTCATTCAAAACTGAATAATGGATAATGTACCTTTTTGCATTTGTGGGAAAAAAAACCCTATAATGAAGGTGAGGAAACAACTTATCAACATAGTAACAGATTCGATGTGTGTGTGTGTGTTAAAATCTAAATTTAAGCAAGAACAGCACCTAAAATTTAAGTTGCAAATTCATACAAAATGCACAGTATTTATCACACAGCTATATATATTTTAATGTCATTTAAAGCATTGTGTGTAAGGAAAATATAATGTTTCTTTACATGGAGTGGCTACAAAAATAAAGTATAAAAAGAAATTAAAATAGGTATATGTATTGCGATTGCATTTAATTTCAAAGACATGCCCTGACAATTTGTGTGAAAAAAAAAGCAAACACATATCCCAGTTACTAAATATAATGCATGCGTAGGGGAAACTTGGATCACAAACTATTTTTTATGAGTAAATTATATTAAAAAATTATATTAGAATTTTTTAATAATAAATGCAATACTTTTTTTAATTGCCTTTACACATAAAGTATCTATAACAAGTTAATCTACTTTAAATATTATTTTGAGATATATTCTGCTAAGTATGTATGTGGAATGGGGGTTCTATGAAAACACTTTCTAGTTCTAGGGGTTCCATCAAAACACCTTCAAGTTCTAGGGATTCCGCGAGTTGAAAAAGTTTGAAGACCACTGATATAAACAAATCGGAATGAGACATTTTTAATTTGCTTGCTGTTTGACCTAACATGTGAACTCCTTTCTTCAACTAATCCATAAAAGAAATGAAAGACTGATTGTGTAGTATTAGGCAGATAGCTACGAGGGCAGTAAATTCAGCAATGACAACATAGGTATAAGCTAATTTTTAGCGAACTTACAAGCACACACACTCTATTGCATTACATTCCTCCAAAGTAATCCACAACTAAGCTTATAACCTTTTGCCAAATGTCTGGAAGCCGTTGGAGACCATTGAGAAGGTGTTGAATGTTGATGTCAGCGACGGTGCACCTTACTGCGAAGCATACAGATGAAACGTCAAGAAATCGGCTGCCGCAGAGAGGTTGCTTCAACTTCGGAAACACATCAAAGTCACAAGGACTCGTGTCAGGTGAGTAGGGAGTATTTCCAAAATTTTCCACTGCAACCATCACAATATGAGAGTGACATTGTTTGTGACATGACAAGAAACGTTGTCATACAACATGATAGGGAGATTGTTTTGCAATAAACGGAAACGTTTGCTCTGCATAGCCGGACACAAATGGTGCAATAGAAATCGGCAATAGTAGTCTGCGTTGACAGTTTGTCCTGCAGGTTTCATCTTACGTAAGAATCCTCCCCCCTTTCCAATCTCATCATATAACCATCCTATACAGAACTGGATTTTCGCCACAGGTTTCCAGTAATCTTCGATAACATTCTGTTGCTTTTTTGCTAAGGGTAACCTCGATTTTCAGCCACGATTACTGATCAACTTTAGAAAATATGCTGTAGAGCATTGGAAACGATATTCTTCTCTTTTAACGCCACACAACTATCCTAAATAGATCGACTGTTTTTTGCACTCGACACATCGACAACAGCGCTACCTCTCTCTTCTCCATATCCTATTTGCGCATGACCCTGTGTCCCTACTCAACAGTAGGCCTTAGGCTCCTACACAAATGTAGGCCTTACATATGACCCTTAAAAGTAAACGGTACATAGCATACGTTTCAAAGGTCACTCATGAACTACAAACAATAATTCGAAACAAATAAATGTACATGATTTACAATCGCACGTACCCAGCTCGACCGACTGCCGCATTTTTACTGAATGCGTAATGATGGGTATGGTGGTAGGTCTAGGCCTGAACGTGGATTGTGGTTATCACATGTAGCCAGTTGATATCATCCGAAATTCCCAGTTTTTCGGAGAATACAACCGGAAATAACATTTGACCTTTGAAATTATTTAAACTATGATCTTCTTAAGGCTGAGTTGAGAAAGGGAATAAGCCCCCATTGCAGCCGAGGCCCTGGATCCGGGCCCATGCCTTAAGACATCCCTACGCATGTCCATTCTCTTGCGTGTTTCTAGGTCAAGTTGCCACAATTTATTTTGCAACCTTCGTATTTGTTGAGGAAGCGATTTTTAGAGGTAATTATGCAATAACTATATATAATGAAAATAAAATATCAACTAACCTTGAGTTCTACTCCAGCTGGCACGACGATGGGTCTGAAAGAGAGAGAATGTGGGCAGATGGGGGTGATCATGATGGCTGGCACGCTGGGGTGAATCATGGAGGCTCCTGCTGCTACAGCATAAGCTGTGCTTCCAGTTGGCGTAGATACTATCAGACCTGCAAGAAAAGGCATTGTCACAATTGAAGTAAGACAGGAAAGTATGAATTATATTGGATTCTGAAATAAATATACGAAAACATATGAGCTTAGGGATAAGAATTAAACTCAAAATTTCGATTCGGAGTGCCTAAAGATTTGCTTTGATCAATCATAATAAAAACAAGAAAACATTACCACTTGTCTTTCGTAAGAAATTTTGGCTTACTGTTAGTTAAGAAATATTTAACGATATACTACTGTTAGTGTAAAAATAGCATATTACATATTAAAAAAAATATATTACTTTCCCCTCACCCCAAGAAAAGGGATCTGTCTTAAAACTGATAGTTGTATTAATTAACCATGGAAATAATTAGGTACAGAAGTTAGAACAATTTAAAATGCGTGGTATAGCAATGCATGATAAATAGATCGATAGTTGATTATAATGTTTTTGTATACGGCCCCTTAAGAATCCACTACTTCCGATCGTAAGTTTTGATCTTGAATATTTCTCTCTCTCTCTCTCTTTAACTATTAGAAGGAATGACAGCAAATTTTGTGTTAATTTTTATGGCACGAGAAATTCAAAAATAATAATTTTGTACATTAGAACTCAATTTTTTCTTGTAATTATATTTAACTATTCATATTTTTTTGTAATAAATCATTACATTTTCAACTTTTTTTTGAAAAAATGTTTGTAGAATTTGAAATTATCTATTGTTTGGAGTGAAAAAGTAACGTAGTGTTACTTTTCTCGCCAAAAAAGTCAGTTTGATTCTATCTAGTCGTGGGTTGTAGAGACCTGGTGCCACTGTGTAGGTGGGCTCATATACATTAAACCTATTGAGAGTCAATATATTAATGTTTGCATAGTGTGGAAACTCGGAGAGTGGGCGTAAGTTATGGCGACAGCGAGTATTAATAGAAAAGATTGTACAGGGAAAAAATGTGCTTACAAAGAGACTTTTACAGGAGTGACCAATAAAATCTTGTGCGCTGATTGTACTCTATTATGAATGGATTGCATCAGCTGGCATAAGCATGCAACAAAACTATTTAATCGTTAATGAGGGACGATCCCATGAAGATTAATATTTTTCTTTGACAAGAGTTATATTTTTTTGCTAGAATTTTAATTAGCTAGAATTCTTCCGATTTTAGAGTTCAAGTAGGTAGAATAAAATAACATAACTTCTTTTTATTATAATTATCCATTCCTATTCCCAACTTCCGTACGCAAGCTATTTATGTAAAAATTTACAAGAAGAAATTGGAAATATTGTGGATTAAGTCACTTTAGTGTCAACTGTTCCACCTAATGCTTGCAGTAGGGTTCCAGTTCCAGCACAGATATAATCAACGTCAGATTGATTGAATTTAATTTACGTCACACTCTCAAGCAACACGAGGGTTATTGGTGATGGAGCTCGTAATTTTGACCACGGTCAAGTGAAAAGGACGACACCTGAGCTGGCACTCTCTTCTTAACTGCCTTATCCCACCAATGGGAGGGATTAGAATAATGTGGGGCCGTGGGTAGCCTAGTGGTTAGAGCATCGGACTCCAGACCGGAAGGCCTGGGTTCAATGCCCAATGCCACTAAATACCCTCGAGTACACACGGAGTACGTGCTCGTTAAATCAGAAGGGTCCGAATGGTGTCGCCATCTATAGTGTTGTACCGAGAAAAATCGTACTGTCACCTTCATGGGGGCTCAAAGCTTAGGCTAACGACAGGCGTAAAATTCTAGCTCTTAGCCGCAATGAATTTCGTGGGCCTTGATCTGATGTTACTGTCGATCAGGTGGCATAAGCAACAACAACAACAACAGAACAATGTAGCTTTGAAACAAAATTAAAACATATACCATCTCCTTGGACTGTGGTCACATGTTTGCCATCCAGGTACAGGTCAATATTCGAGAGGTAAGGAGAGGGTCCCCGATCCACAACCACCTCATTTAGAACCTGAAAGAAGAGAAATAAATATCATGACATACTTTTAATATATGACATCAATATATTCTCATGCAATATAAATTTTGTATTAGTACCTTATCTAACCTCTAATATAAAGTCATAAGAAGCTCTATACAAGGCCATAATACAAGCCTTATATATACAAATCCTCAATACGTTATTTCATTTTATCACAGCTTTTACAGCTCTTTCCGGTATATAAATAATTCAATATTTATTTTCATAATTATTAGGAGGTATTATAAAACGACCTCCTCTACAACGGTACTTTTATTTATTACAGATTTTAATGATGTAGAATACTATTAATAATAAGATTCTTCGTGGATTTCATTCGATAATTACACAAGACAAATATTTCAGACTCACTCGACAGAAATCAGGTTAGAAACTAAATTGCTCTTTTTTTCAGCTTGAGCATTTACTGTTCTCTCACTTGAAATGTCTAACAAAAATAAATCTCTATCTGAAGAGAACAAAATATATTCTAACAAAAAAAAAACACGACTCCCTCATTCATTCACTCATTCACTTTCTCCTTTAATCCCTCACTGACTCACTTTTTCATCATGAGATTTCTGGAAATTATGAAACATTAGACTTTAAATTTGGAAAGCATGTTTCTTTTAATGATTGGAGATCCGCTAAGATTGAGTCTTCCGGAAATGGACTCCTTAAAAGGAGTATAATATAGAAATATACTTCTGTTTTAGAAAATCAACACCTGAATTTTTTTTAGACGAAGAAGAGAGGGCTATACAAAAATGGTTCAAGGCCCGGTATGTAAACCTTGCATCGGCCCCACTTAGTTCGTTTCAATTTTTTTCACGGAGTGAGTGAATATTAACGTCGCGCTGTTCAGCTACACGAGGGCTTTTGGTGTTTCTGGAGTTTTATCACGGTAAAAAAGACGATAAAACAGAAAAATAAAAATCTAAAGAACTGCGTAATAAAAACTATATCAAGCTTCTCAATGTAAAATATATTGTAATTTGCTTAGAAAATAATTTATAAAAAACACATAAAAACTAATCTGATATATTCCTGTCTAAACGATATTCCGTTCTTATTTTTCCCCGTGATTTTTCATTCCACACACGACTTATTTTCAGTAAAAAATGAGTTTTATGAATTCAGAAGGAAAAAAAAAACATCAAAATTCTGAAAACTTGAAATAACATTTATTCACATACCAAAAAGCTAGTGTGTGGATCATTGTTCTTTTCGCTGATGTCATTCTTTCGAACGATGATACATCGCAGACGACTTCGCAGGGTCAGGGCTGCGTGGCCTTGGGGAAAAAAGTACACATTCATTATTTTTACTTCATATAGTACCAGGAATCTTTTTATTAAGTGCACGTTAAAAAATAACGCAAACGAAGAGAGATCGTTTCTCTTTAAACGCAAACATTTTATGTCTACTTCAACTATTCATTTGTGGGGTTTCAGATATTAAAAATATGTTTGGGAATATTTTCAGAAATTGGGAAAAAATTAAATTCTAGAGAACATTCACTTATTTTTATATTATCAATCATTTATTTTTGCTCTTTTGCACTGGCGTAACTAGTCTTGAAAGGGGCCCTGTATCAAAATTCATTGGGGCCAATTTTCTAGGACTCATTAACATTTTACGATTTTTTGCCTATGCATTTTAGGGCCCCTGAAGCGTGGGGGCCCAGCATCATTGATACGGCAGTAGCTACGCCCCTACTCTTTTCGATACACATTATTGCAATTCTTCCCAAACTTAAGTCATTTGCGACCCCATTTACAATCAAAATTTTCATCGCACCCCCCTCCATACAATAACAATGCATTGAATTCAATAGTAATGTTTTTTGATGCTAAAGCTACAATATGACTTTAATTATAAAATGTACAAATTATTAAGATAAGTATTAAATTTTCTATTTTATTTTATATATAACAAAAGTCTATGGGATCAGGATCAAGTCCGGATCAATGTTCTTTGATCTTCAGATGATCATTTCCGGGGTGCGGCTGTCATCGCAACCTTTTCCGCTTGTATCGCCGAAGCTTAATCATTGATGCGTCTGCCCCACAGACTCCATCACTCCGTCTTGAAGATGGATTCCTTCTTCCACAGTTCCTTCTTCCCTCGATTCCCACGTCATCTTTCGAACCCACTATTTAAAACCCCTGGGAGGGCTTCTTTCCCGTCCCTAAAAATTTCTGATGGGCGAGTGTCGTGAGTCTGCACATGCCATCCTCTGTCTTGGTCCCTACTCCGTTGGCTCTTTGAGATAAAAGGCCGTCACAACTGAGATCATCTACGTTACCGTACCTCGTAAACCATATGGATGGTCTATCAATTGACATTTCACTTTGACGCTGGGAATATTCTCCTGGGTATTTCTTCCTCACAACAGGGCGACATGCCTTCCATTCGAGTACTTCGGAGTACTTCGCGGCTAACATGCTCAAAGGAAGGAAAGAATGGGTGACCGTCAACCAGGTGTGTTCCTTCAAAAATCGTTGGAACGAAAAAAACCATCTGGGTGTCGGAGAAGGAAAAGGTGTGGTAACATCAAAGCCATTTCCAGAATCGGCTGAACACCTGTTTTAACTCGGGCGTGAGAGAAGAATACGCAGTCCTCTTTGAAGAATACAATGACCCACACGGTTATTCTGTTCCCCCTAGGCTTCAGAAATGACAAGTGGTGTCGTTAAGCGTTCGTCTAGTGAGGTGACGCTACAGAGTATTTAAAACCGAGAAGCATACAGTGATGAATCCATTTTTCTTCTAAACATGTTAAATTTAAATTATATTTTCGTCAATGGCGTAACTGAAGATACTTGCGGAGAAAACCTGACATATATCCCCCCCCCCCTGCAAAGTCAGGATTTTAGCCCCAAGACGGATCTTATAAAGGGTAAAGAGTACGTATTTGGCGTCAACCGGGCTAGAATTCTAGCTCTTTCCCTCGATGTGGGGGTTTCGGGGGTGTACGATACGCCATTGACTTCCGTAAAAAGAGTGTTTGAAATAACGCTTTTTATTCGAATCTAAGACACTCTTTTTTTCCATTGTTAATGATATTGAAAATCGTGCACGGCTTTGAATTCATTGGATGGGCGGAAAATTCATTGGATGAGGGAAATTGTATAGACGATAACAGCAATTACAGGTTCATTTATGTATTAATGTAATACTGTCAAAATAAATTAATCATTCACTTCTTATAAAATGTTTTTCACAGAAACGTGTTGAAAATTTGGGGTGCAGCTTAGAATCGAGGACGGCTTCGATTCGAACAAATACGGTAATAGAGTTTTTTTATGCAGGAAACAATCGATTGATTTAATCATTAATAACTAGTACGGTACAAGTATACACCCATGTCAGATAATATAACGAATTTTGGAATAGTATCTTAGGAAATTGGTTCAGATTTGGATTTTATACTTAAATAGGAATAAAACACAATCCTAATTGGAAAGTATGAAAACGATTTTGAGAAATACGAACAGAAAAAAAAAATATAAGTAAACTAACTGCAAATATAAAAATCCGCCGTCTTTTACAGTAGCGTCGTTAAAGCTTGAATTATTATTCTTTGTGAATAGCAGCAGCGTCGACACATGTTGTGCCGGCAGCGAGCGAGGACAAGGAAAGCATTTACGAGTTCACGCTTCGTTCTTAGTGAGATTCCAATCCGAGGACTCGCATTCCATCGTGACTGTGACGGATCACGTTTCTCCGATGATGGGGAATAGCATTGGAATGCTCAGAAAAGCTGACAATTAAGAAATGAAGTGGGTGTTCATACCTTCTAGGACGTTAGTCACTTGTTCTTCAAAGTTGTCGAACTCGAAGGGAGTAAGGAACCCTAAGGAACCGAGGTGGAATGCCATCACTGGAGGAACGCTTTGCTGCAAAGGAAGGAAAAGAGAATTAACACAAACCGAAAATGCAATGAAATTAAAAAGAAGATAGAGATAACAAAACATATACAAAGAGAAAATTCATACATTACAAGGAGCTATTTCTGTTAAATAAATTCAATGGATCAAATCAGCGTCATTTCATTTAACTCCTTAACTGGTTTGGCCGTGCACTGATATTTTCTTCTTTCCATATTTGATTTGCTCTAATTTTTAATTCTTTTAGCGAGATTATTAGTGTTAGTTTCTTAAAAGATACAGTTTGTCCATGGAACTGAAATACTTCTCATCCGGGTTTTTGTTTGTGGTGAAAGGGGTAACTTTTCATTGATGGCTGAAATTTAGATTTTTGAAAATATATATTCGGTAAAAACAGGGCAGTGAGCAATTTGTTGCTTGAGAAGAAATGAAAATGGAAAGATAATAAAAAAAGCCGATATTATCTCTGTCCCCATTGAAATGTAAGTTTTAGTATTACAACAAGCTTTAAATTGTGTGCATATATATATACGCACGCACACAAAATCCTCAACTGTTTGAAAAAGAAGTAGGAACAAGAAAATTTTTTTGTAAGTATGAGAGAAATTCTTTTAATATATATATGAAATATTCTTCATAGCATGCAGAATCTACTCATAGAAAGCAAACATTTAACTGTTTATTGCTCCACAATTATAAAAAGAATAGTGTGAAAACTTTAAACCTTAAAATTAAAATAAAATTCTTCAATTTTCTCATTATATTAAGTACACTCATGGACAAAAAAATTAGCGCACCAAGAAGGAGTAGTCAAAATGAAACGAAATTTTACATACGTAATGACAACTTTGATATAAGTAAATGACTAGAAAATAAAAGAAAAAGGATCCTTTATTTCAGAGAAAAAGGGAAAAGAACGAAGGATTTAATAACCCTGTTTAACCCCTTCTAGCGCGAATGCACGATGCGATACGATCGGGCAATGAGGCATACACATTTTGTATGATGTCTTGAGACATTTCATTCCATATTTGCTGTAACCTTGCCTCTAGTTCATTCAAACTCGTGGGATGCCCAACTCATCGCCCCAAATGATCCCAGATATGCTCGATTGGAGACAAATCTGGGGATCGGGTAGACCAAGGAAGGGTAGTAGCAGTGCGGAAACAGTCTTGTGACAACTTGCCGTGTGAGACCGAGAATTGTCTTGTAGAAAAATGGCTCATGGGAGCCGTTGTATGAGTGGCAACACATGTGGTTGCAGGATATTATGGACATACCGCTGGGCTGTCATGGTGCCACGGATCAATACTAGCGGTGACCGTGTTTTGTGGGCAATGTCACCCCATGGTTATCCTTTTTCACTGTTTGCTTTTGATTTTCTATCATTAAATGTTGTAAAGAAAAAGAAAAGGAACGCCACGAAATTCACCGATATATGAGAAAAAAGACGCGAAAATTGGTTCTTTTGCTTAGACAACTAAAACTCAGTAGCGCTAAAACTCAGTGGCGCAACATCCCATGGAGAGCCAAAGCTTTCTGTGACCATCTCAGTTTTCTTGACCTTGGGCGTTGAGGTACATGAGCAGATGTTCCGTCAAGTAATCAGTCTGACACGAAACTCCCAATGTTTAGTTCCTAAGCAAGCTTGGTACTCATTTATCGACCCACTTAAAGGATGACAGGCTGAGTCAACCTTGTTCAGCCCGGAATTTGAGCCTCGGACATGTGGCATGGAAGCGCGATACGCTATCAGCGCTTAAATAACATTCCTCTTAAATGTACAGACTTGACTAATGTGAACGCTTCAAAAAAAAACTCTAAAAAGGTGCGTTTCTGTTAGGAAACATTGATTTTATCCTTCATACTGTACATTTTGAGAAGTTCAAACATATGTAAATCATCTAATTTCAACCCCAATGCTCTATAACACAGTTTTTATTTTTCTACAGAGACACAATTTTTATTTGAAAACGTATTTCAATTTTTGTTAATTCCTTGGGACAATAAGTGAGGACGGGCCTAAAAAAGGGATCTGCATATTTGAAAAACGTGTAAACGGGGGGGGGGGATTACCGATAATCTGTAAACATCGATAACACATTTTAGGCTCATAATCGGACGACCGGAAACAACACCGGATGGAGTCCACTCAGCGACTCCGCCCTTTTTAGATTTATAGCTCCTTAAAACACATAATTAAGGTCCTGTTCTTCTTAAAACAAAGAGCAAAAAAGTAAGTGAGTGACATGTTTTACCTGGAAGAGTGATGAAGCATAGAGCAGTGTTCCATCCCCGCCCATGCAGATAATGAAATCGATTTTGTCTGTAAGGTCATCTCGGCCTGAAAAAGAAAAGAAGAGACACGTGTCATTCACTAATGTAAAACAGCGGCTACTTAGGAGTGATGTTTCACTCTTGGTCAGTTCCATTAGCAAACCTCTTTGCATATAGACGCAAGTTTACTTTGTTGACCTTTACCTCTCATTATTGCTTCTTTTTACAGTAAAGCGTAATAAGTTCAACTTCATTATAAATGATTTATTAGGACCCATCAAACATGATTGGTATACTGACAAAAAAAGAAGAATAGAACTGAGTACAGGGTGGCCTAAAGTCACTTTAAAATTTCAAAGATAGATAACTTCTGAGAAAAGTATTATATTTATTGGTTTGCTTAGAAAATTAGAAAACTAGGATGAGATTTTAATTATTTAAAAATGCACAATTGAGCAACGTGTAAATAAATAAATTTATATCATGTTATGCCAATAAAAATTCTCTTTTTTCTCACACTGACGATGTATGGGTCTTGTTTTTTATTTAAGAAGGCAGGTTTTTTTGTTATTGTTTCTGGTGTTCGGGGGGGGGGGGGTGATTGTGCTTTCATTAAAATCGAAACATTGAACAATTATGCTCGTTTAAAAATAATGATTAAAAGTTGGAAGAAAAGAAAATCCAAGCAATGTATAATACACTCACATCTAATTTAAAATATTAATAATTATCAATTAAAACTATAAAGCGATTTTAAGATCCACTCTGTAGAATTTAATTGTAGATTTGAACTAATGTCAATCTAATAGTACATGGTTTAGCGATCAATATTTCTGACCTCCCCCTAGCATAAGTAGATAATGAAGTAAAAGACAAATAAATTCAGTTTCGAGTTCATATTTATTTGTATTATTTCAAAGAAATAACAACAACACCATTTGTATATTTTTAAAAATTGTAGTTTCATTACAAATAATTTATAAAAAATATCCAAATGGTACTAATTTTTGAAAGATGAATAAAATTTCAACACATTTGTTTTACAATGTAGATAGTGTTTCACCATTACAATGAATTATTTTCCATTTTTCTATTTAAAGGGTTAACTGTGAGAACCATAGCTTGATGATTCTAATTATTTTAACCGTTTTAAAGCTTTTTATGATTATTTCGTTTGGGGGTTTATGTATAGAAAGTTATATTTAAGAAAATATAATTATGTATATAAAAAATCACAGGTAGTTTTCCTATTTGAGCTATTGCGATTTGAATTTGAGTTGAGAAGACAAAGATTGCGTGATTTTATTGTTTGAATTGAAATGCATAGGTCAATTTAACAAAGTGAAATACATCGTCTGGCAGAAATTCCTTAAAATTGACCTTTTTGTTTATACCAATATATATCATATTTGCTTAGCCATAGACAATGGATGATTAAAGTACATATATATATATTTGACTAATATTAAAGAAAAAACCTCAACTTTTTTTTTCAAACGTATAATATCTTAAAATATTTTAATTGTACTATATTATATAGAGAAAAGAATCACATTTAAATATATATGACACTCGCAAAATCGCTCATGCGAAAAATATTGTTTTTCCCCGTAAAAGTTAGTTTTATATATGTTTCATTTCCTACTCTTATAATTTACAATAGTGTAATTAACTTTAAGCATTCCAGATAAGTATAATTCCATATTTAATTAATATATTCAAGGAATTTCAGGAACGGGGGTTTCAATTAATTAAAAACCATAAAAATTCATATTTTTATTGGATAACCTTTCATTCTAAAAAAGTTCCTAGTTAAGAATATATTCTCGAGCATAAAGCAAATATATATATTGTGACCTTCTAAAACAGAGAACTGTTCTCTAGGCCTTTTCTACGGCATCTGTTCCGAATTATATCATATTTATGTAGAACTGGCTTTTATCCAAGTTCCTATTTTTATTCTCTAAATATTTCTTAAAATGTACCCTTCTGTAACTTAGTTTGACTGAATCGAAGAAGATATTTTTTTCATTATATTAGCCAGAAATCCAGAATAGCAGTGAATACAATTTGAGTATACAGTTTGAGCTGCGATGTTCCATCTGCTTGAAGTAGATAAAAGCTTTTCGATTATTTTTATGAGTAAAATATTGAGTCACGTTCTGATTTCGAGAGATTCTCACAAATTTAAATATTTATCTTATTCGAAAGTTACCAAGATAGAGCATCATCATTAGTTTATAATTTAAAACATTTATCACCATTTATTGATATCATGTCCTGAAAAGCCTTTTAGATACTCTTTACTGTTTATTTTATGGGGGAAAAAAGGAATTGGAAATTCTTAAGTATTCACCTTGGTAAAATCTTTGCTTGATACTGGTTTAAAATAAAAAGTAGGAAAAAAATAGCTTCACCGTATATATAAGTTTACTTTCTTATATATATATGTAATAGACGATGCTCGTTGGAATGGATTTCTTTATATGATTACTATTTTTTATGATTGATGTTGCATATTCAATATTATTGAGGAGGCTGTCTTGAGGTTAGTTATTCTTGTTTATTGTACACTGAACATGAAGACACACAGACGGATTCACAAATAAACACACATACAAACACAAAGCACAAAACAAGCTGCAGCCGACTACATGTTGAAGCAGATAAATACAGAAGCGAAAGAGCGCGCGCAAACGTGTATGTGTTCAGAGCTTTTATAGTGGCGGTGAAGGTCGTACGACTCTTTTATAACAGGAGTCGTGATTGGCTGCAAATGAGCGGGAGCAATTAGATTAAGATTATAACAGTCAGAGGCGAAAGAACTAGAAAATAATTTGACGGGGTACAGTTAAGGAGAATTAGAAGAAGTCATTACATATATTTTTTTGAAGATAATTTATATATGTGAAATACTACACTAAAAACAGTAAAATGAGTATTGAACATGAAATGAGAAACATGTACAAAAACTCAATCTTGAAATATTAAGCATATAGTAGATTAAATAAAAACAAAGAAGTAGTGAGTGGTGATTATTACCTTCCTTGAAAGTGCAAAGTTTGTCTTTGATGGAAGGATAAGAGGGGTTGAGGAGCAAGTAGTTTTCGTCCAGCACCGATGCCTCCACGAACACCAGCATGTGTTTTTCCTGAAACATTTAAGTACATAAAATGATAGATGACTGCTTATCCGAACACATATTTATTAAAAAACTATAACTTATCAAAATGATAAAAAGGAATATTGTCGCCAGTACGTTTCGTTGTTATTTAGTTATTCCTACAAGTAATAACTTAAATGTTTGTAAATTTAATAAGAAAAAAATGCATTATGAGAAAAATATTTCTCAAATTTTGATTAAAAGATCAATAATGAGTTACATTTGGCCCCTTTTTCTTCAAATTTAACCTCATGATAGTGCTATTAAAATACAGCCCAACATATGTGATTAAGTTATTAAAAACTTCTATTATAAAATAGAGTACTTGTAGAATGAAATATATTCGTGCGTAGAATTGCTTGTATATATATGCATATATTGAATTCATCAATATCTATATATAGAAATATTATTTTTAATTATATTTAACGTAATAATGTATTATATATAGTTAGTGATAAATCTAATACATATTTAAATTTTATTAGTTTATTAAGCATTGTGTTGAACACGGATACCCTGCTAATTTTCTTAACAGTTATATTTCTAATAGTTCTCAGTGAAATGACAATATACAATAACAGTAGTATTTTCAATTAGTTGTACAGTTAATCGATAGATGATGCGACATGCTAAATAAATTGATAATAATATATTTTACTTAAAATTAATTGTATATGTCTGGGTTGTACTTTTATTTTCTACAAATTTTAGAACAATATTTAGAGTTTTTAAATGTATGTATATAGACTTAATGATATTTTATCCTAATTTACTAATTTTATGCGATACTGATATACTCCTTTCTATCGCCCGGAAAAAATGGTTATTGCTGTACTCACGTAGTAAGTTTTTTCATCTAATTTTTTTAGCATTGATTTTAAAATATACTAGAAATTATTATACGCTATAACTTTATCGCTTAAAATAAATATATTGAGGTTTTATTTGTAATAGTTAAACTTCTCTTGATATTCCTTACTTTTCCTATGGCCCAGAGTATTGGCAAATACAGGTGAAGGTTGGTTAGCCGCAAATTTTTTTTTAAACCTGCAATCCAGGTTCCTAAGGCCAGGAATTTGCTATAGTAGTACTGTGGCTAATACTTTTTACTATCCTGACTAGTTATCTTAGATTTATGTCTATAAATTAGATACAATTTTTTTTTGTTACTACTTAGGCAGCTTAAACATTTTCTTTCGTGTAAGTTAAGCTTGGAAGAAGTCATCAATCAATATATTTCAGACGGTAAGATAGAAAACATCAATTCTATGTATCTAACAAACTAAAATCTCATCAGTCGAACTTTGATATTTCATAATGATATTTGTTCTAAATTCGAAACCTTTTTGATTGCCAAATCAGAATATTTTGAAAGATGAAGTTTACATATATTCCTCGTGCGTCAACTCAGAAGTCTAGATTTAGGTAAAAACAGCACCGTAATTCAAAACATCTTTGCTGCAGAATACTAAGTTTGAAAAAGTAATGTTAAATTTTTTTAGACACTCAAAAACACCTATTGTGTACTTGAAAATATTGACATTCACGAAGACGGATGATTTGTGAATACATCTCTCATTCGAATTACACAAGAGAATGACTCTCTGAATTAAAATACCATAAAATCTGGCGTATAACGCGAACTTTTAGCACAAAGAATAAGATCGAAATTTCCGGGTGCGCGTTGTACGCCGGGTATAAAAATGTTAGCTTTAAAAATAAAAAAAAGATGAGCATAGAAAAAAAATTAAGATTTCTACAAAGATCGAAATGCTGTTTATTTTAAAGAAATGACATTCCTTACGCACTTAACTGGTTGTAGTTCTATAAGTGTATACTATTTTTTTAACAGTTACTTTCTAATAGTATTATTTTTGAAAGAGTACCTCTAATAAATGACTTCAAAATGTAACAGCACTGAGCCCGTGCATTTCAAGTTTCTTTAAAACAAGTAATACATAAAAAAAATTTCAGTCAATTCCTACTTAGATCAACAACAACAAAAAATTATTTTAGTTACTTTTTATTAAATAGTTACAATTAATATAAATATGTATATACATATGACAGAATCACAACGTTAAATGGCAATTAATTTTTTATTAATTATCATTAAAGTATCGTATTGCCATCCAAAACAATCGTATATATGAAATTTCAGTTCAACTGAGTGCTTTGAAACGCGAGAAAAAAATATTTTAAAGTTTTGATCCAAGTCGCTAAAAATGAAGCCAACATGACTGTATCTGTAATTCTTTAAATAATTAATTTCAGTCAATAGTTTTAATTAATTATGATCAAATTATCATATTGTTACCCAAAACAATAGTGTATAGAAAATTTTAGGCCAAATGAGCGCTTTAAAATGGGATAAAGTTTTGACACAAGTCACCAAATTAATTGCGAAGTCTCCAAAATTGATGCCAACGTGGCTGTATTTGTAATTCTCTGAATAATTAGTTTTAATCAATTAATTTCTATTAATTATAATTAAATTACTGTATTATCATCCAAAATAAGCGTGTATATAAAATTTCAGCTCAAATGAGTGCTTTAAAATGCATTTTATTAACGATTGAAAATTTGAACAAGATAAATATAGAGAGAGTGTGAACTAATAGTAGAATTGAAAAAAGGAGGTGCGCATTATAAGCGGCGAATATACCTAAAAATTAAAAATTGTGGCTTGAAAATAAGGATGTACATTATACACCGGATTTTACGGTATATAACATAGAAACGTATTAACATGTTTCGAATATTACTTAATATATGACGGGAAAAGTTTCACAAAACAGGAAGTATTTTTTTTATGTATGAATAAGAATCTAACTAGAGTTTTATTTAGTCAAGTAGAAAAAGAAGCGCTAAATTGTAGATTAAATCAGATAGCTTTAGATCGCAATCTCTCAATATTTCCTTTAACCTTTGAATATTTTTAAAAGACTGCCACGTTGGTTAATGTAGAGACTGATGAACTTTATTTTGAATTAAGAATAAAACTCTAATAAGTGTGAAAAACATGGCGAATGAAGTATTAGCTCAGTGTCGTCTTTTAGTTGTTATCATTTGATTAAATCTCGAACTATTAGTATTAGATTCAATAATATGTACAATAGTCCTTGTACCCGCTGCCAATAGTCCTAATTTAACTTATATATATATATATATATATATATATATATAAACATCACACGCAAAATGCCATGCTTTGATAACTTTTTTGTGGATGAAGGCAAGTTTTAAAAACACTTATTTTTAAAGAGAAATTACATGGTTTCAAAATACAAAGGCGTGTAACAGGTACAGGGTAAAATCAATCAAAGGTGTTGGATCTTGTTATTTTGAACACGTGTGTGTGTGATGTGGAAGCTTGAAGCTTCACATCACATACACAAACGTGAGGAATTTGAGCCTCGACAGCATCCGCCTCTATACAGTGGCTTCAGGACTTGAATTAACGAATCCACAACGACATCAAAGGCTTCGCGACCATGACCTCGGCTACCATAGGTGTGTTGGCTACCTTGGTTAATGGTGTTAGGACTCCAACCCACGAATAAAAGAAACAATGGTGGCCACGAGTTTGTGCCACACCATGATTCAACTCGGTTAATTTACCAGGAATCAAATGTACCATGTAAGTAATTGTTGTAAATGCATTTGTATCTAGATAAGTTTAGGGAAGGTTGGTAGTAAAAGACAAGTATTGTCTTTGACAAAGAGGGTGAGGGGAGTGCGAAAATTTGAAAACAGATAAACGTTAATAAGGTTGTCCCAGTACCTTTGGGGTTATCCATTGGGAGTTTGGGGCTGGGGCCCAGATAAGCTGGACTTAACTAGATTTTCTGGTTATAAGTTTCGATCTTCCAGTGCTAAGGAGGCCTATAGATCATCTACGCCCAGGGCATAAAATGAGCTTAATTAGCTTTGAATTGTCTTTGGGCTCCTCACCCATGTTTACAAAAGTGGATAAGGCCCACAGGAGAGGAGAAAGATTCCCATATTCCCAATTCCCCCTCGTATTTATTTTTAAAAAGACTAACCTGTGAGGAAGTATCGGATTATACGACATGGAGGCCCCTAGGTAGTCGAATTCTCGAGGCCCTGTAGCCTGTTTTTGGAGCACTAACAGAAAACAGAACATGCTCTTGTGAGTCCCTAAAAAGCACGAGGCCCTTAGGCAATTGCCTAATCCACCTAGTGAGTAATCCGGCAATGCTTTTAGGGGGATTACAACATCTTTGATTATATCATTTAATTATACTTGAGATATCCTTTGTTTGTGAATTTGATTTTATATAGTTTTAAATTGTTGTGGGGAACAAGCTTTTGACTCTTTCGTGTCTTGAATTAGAGATGTTACGTTATATATTCTGTAGGTGATAATTAGTAAGTAACTTTTAACGAGAAGGAAGTTGCATGCTTACGTATACGAGCCATTTGACGAGGTCTATGAAAGGCTGAATGACAGAAATATCGTGAACCTTTTTGATGACCAGGACCGTGAGGGGAGGCTTGTTCCACGTCAGTCGCTGGCTTGCAGGGTCCTGAATGGTCCTGGGTGGATGAGATGAAAAGCATGCTTAAATCAAGTCACCTTTGATCATTTAACTAGAATTTTTTCTCATTATCTTAAAGATTTCTTTCAGAATGCATTAATCGAAAAAGAAAATTCAAAACTAATATAACATAGTTGTCAAGCTTCATCCATTATTTATATTTATCAATATTTATTTTATAAATAAAAGCATTAGATTAAATTGCATAGTTATTTGCAATAGTAATTATTTTTGTATAAATTGTAGCTTTGATAAGAATGTTTATTCGTAAATAATATAAGGCACGTTGAATATTTTCAGTTAAGACGAATAATTTTTTTAAAGAAAAGGTTATTACAAGGGCACAAAGTTAGAGAATGACGCAGCCTTTTAAATAAAACTGTTCCAATTTGACAGTTTTTTCCCCCTATCTCGTTTTAAGTCTAACATACATTTTTCAGCCTTGATTTTGTCAGATAAGACACAAAATTTGATTCAGGATTAGTTAATTAAGGTTGATTAACGACTTTTTCAAAAAACGTTAAGCTTCAGCATTGTAATGAAACTATTCTGGAGAGTAAATCACGTAGATTATTTTATGTATCAGTTTCTATAAAAGATTATTCGAAATTTTACGAAGATCTCTTATTATATATTCATTGCTGTCATTCATTAAATTCGTGCCCCGAAAGATGCTTTATTCTGGAAGGGTGTTAAGGTCATGTTAGAGAAGGATCGACTTACATTACCATGGCTGAGTTCTTCATAATTCGACCGCACGGTCCGAATTGACAAATAGGACTCGGGGCATTTAAAGATCGGGTGCGCCTGTAAGAAAGAAACAAAACATTAATACATATTTAAAAGAATTTACTATATCATATTTTTTTTTATAAATGCATTTATAGTCTGCTGTTTGAAAATCATTAATTCAAAACAATTCTGTTCTCCAAGTTGACAAATAGCAATAATTCAGATGCTGGAGTTTTCTGCGACATATTCTCCTTCTTTACACCTATAGGAATTCACAGCACTGCTTTTGATTCCGAGATTGCAGATGTATGATGCATGGCTCTATCGCAACTTCTTTCCAACACAGAATTGTGTTTCAAAATTAATTATTTTAAGCCAGTGCTTCTCAAACTTTCAATAATGGCGACCCAATTTTCAAACATAATTTTCATCGCGCCCCCCTTCACATAATAAAAATAAATTGAGGGCAATAAAAATGCCCTTTTTGACGTTAAAGCTACAATAAGATTTTAATCTTAAACCATATAAATTATCAAGATAAGTATTAAATTCTGTATATGACAAGCCTATGTGAATCACTCGTAATTTGTTAACTTGTTCTTAGTTTAGTGTTGTGAGTTTAATTACCAAATAGCAAATATAGTTTAATTATCAAATATATCAGTGAAGTACTGATAGATATATAAGAATAATGTATCAGTGTAAATGAGTATTTTATTTTTTATTGTGTCCGAATGTATACTTTGTTTTGCTTCTTTTCAGTAAATTTGTAGATTGTTAAATCCTTTGTTTTTGACTTTTCGATATGCTCCCGCCCCCCTCGCAGGGTTATCACGCCCTACTAGGGGGCGCGCCAGCAGTTTGAGAAGCGCTGGTTTAAGTAATTCAAAGGCGGCCCTCCGATCAGTATCTTCCATTGAGGCACCTATATCAGTTGATATTCTCAAAAAAATGTCAACCGTTATTTTTTCAATTCCAACACTATGTAGCTCAATCTCTCTCTCTATTTATCTTGTTCACATCTTCTATCGTTAATAAAATACTTTCTATTCATCCAATCAAGTGCAAATAACTTTTTTTTAAACTTATAGTGGATGATACTTGATTACCGGTTAATTAATTAAATTAATTACGGGTTTTCGACGCCAATTTAGATTCGTCTCCATTGTTTAACAATGTAACTGTTGAAACAATGACAAAAGTTGGCGTCGAAAACCGTATATACACATACCTTGTTCGAATTTTCAATCGTTAATAAAATACTTTCCAATCATCCATTCAAAGTAGGAATTGATTAAAATTTTTTTTATATTACTTGTTGCAATTACTTTCAAGAAAACACCTTTTTTTTATACAGTGTGAGTTTACAATGTAAAATTTGACTGAGATGCATTTATTAGTATACTTTGACTGGTTTTTTAATTAATGACGGACAAACACAGCCAAATAGTTAATAAAGAAACTACTACATAAATCCTTATTATAAAGTAGCATGCCCACTTCGTAAAGTCAAATTTGAGGGCTCGGTCGAGGCTTGAGTCGATAGATTTTTAGATGCGAGAATCGTAGGCACGCATGTCATATTATTATGTGGCATGTAAAAGGTCTCAATGTAACGGGTCTATTCGTGTTCTTCTTACTAACAGTTCTCTTGGGGGAAAATATATATGGGTCTTTAAAATTTATTCTATTGAAAGCCTTCCTCCGAAGAAGAAGTGATTATGTAAATTAAGACTTGTATATAAAGATTAAACTTTCGAGTTAAGAAAGGAGAGAGGTTAGATAGCTAAAGGATAGCAGTGATTAATTAGCGTGAGCTAGGCAAGAGAACTTCGTTACTTAATTGATTAATATTAAAACTAACGATTTGATCAATTAAGCGTTAAATTTGAATTAGATCAAATTGAATTAGAAGGCGTATTGCCTAAACGTAAGTGATCCAATTTATTAATTCTCCTAGTATCTCGTCTATTCCGCGATTGATTCACATAGTTAGTAATTGGAGCATTTTTCAGTTTGGATTATTAAATTTGTGTCTTCGTTGAGAATTGTAAAAAACAAAGTTTGTTTTGACTATGATTAATCATCCTTCCGAAACTCTCACACTAAGAGGTGACACGAGTTATCCCTTATATTTAGAATATCAATTTGGCTCTGGTATTCTCAGCAAAACTAAACCACTGCAATATTTAGCATCTGATGAGAGTTTGAATTGAATATCCTAGCATCAAAATGTTGTAGCGAGAGTCACCACAAGATCGTGCCACCATGTAATGGCTTTGCAGAGGCTTAGTTGTCATTATGCAGACCATTAAAAAATTCTTTTGAGAATCACACGCAAACACTTGTTCAACAAAATAATAGATTAAATCGTCACTTGACCAGGGTTTAAAATTACGAAGTCAGTTTTCAGAATTTTAAGTTGTAACGTGAATTAAAACCTTTCTAATAGTGGAATGTTTCGGAAAAAACGTACAACAACGATTCTCAAACTGTGGGACGCGCCCCTTTAGGGGGGCATGATAACTAAACGGGGGGGGTGAGCATATTCAAAAGTCGAAAACAAGAGATTATTTAAGAAATTCATGGAAAAAGTAAGCAAAATACATTCTGACATAATAAAAAATAAAATACGCATTTACTCTGATATAATACACTTATAAATGTACCCGTACTGCACAGTGTGTCTTATAATTAATTTAACAATACTAAGTCAAGAACAAGTTTAAAAATTACCAGGGACCCCATGGACTTGTCATATAAAAATGATATCCAAAAATTAATATTTATCCTGATAATTCGTACAGTTTAGAGTTAATCCTTTAACTGCTGGTTAAAAGTTACGCAAATCGCTCTCCAATGCCACCGTTTTCTACGTAGGCGAGTATGGGGTATGTATGGGGGGGGGGAGAAAAGGAATAAATAAGCAAATCCTGTGAAATAAGTAAATCCTTCACAAACACACACACTGTCAAGGTCCTTTTATTGCATTCCAAGACCTTCGGAATAATTTTATGGATAGCAGTGTTTAAGAAAGACCGTACTTTAGAAAGACGTATATATACGTCCTTTACAGTTATCGTTTTGGTTAGCGAGATATTTATATACGTCGGTGCCACGTAAAAGGTTGAAGTCGTGTTGTAGCTTTAGCGCCAAAGTATAGTATTATTGAATTTAATACATTGTTATTGTATGGAGGGGGGCTATGAAAATTATGAACTGAATATTGGGTCGCAAATATTCAGAGTTTGAGAAGCACTGACCTATAATCAAAACTGAACAGCTGAAAGACTTTATTTATTCCTGTAGAAATAAAGATGAAGTTATCTGGTTATTGTATCATAATTTAAAACAAACATGATTTCACGTCAGTGTTTCAATATATAATTTTAGTGCCACGTTAATTAGCAACAAAAAAAGCAACACAACTCAGTGAAACTAAAATAGGCTACAAACAAAGCCATCAAGATTTCATCAACAAAAATATTATCCTTCTATGTCGTTATTAGTACATTAAAATACCTGAATATGCATAAAGTACGTTCATACGAGTTGAGAAACAGTAACGTGTTTGCGTAACCTAATGAATTACAACTCAACACAAGTGTCCCAGAAACTCTCAAGCGTAGAGTGTAATTTTCACCTTTCCGTAGTTTGGGCTTTTGAAACTCGTAGCTGTTCCTACCATTTAGAATAACCACTGGTCAGGGTTCATATGAGGAGCGACGAAATTTGTTTACACAACCTGATGTTTTAAATAAAAAGAGCGTAGAAAGGGGGAGGGGGGGATTTGTTATATAGAATAAAATGCCAACTAGGAAAACTATTGGATTTTTTCCACAATACCAGAAGAAATAAATAAAAAAAAAATAATTGACATTTCCGCAATACAACATCCTAATATAAGAAAAATTAAGCTTTATGTGTTTTTATAAGATGTGTTTTATAATATGTGTTTTTTAAGATGTCAAGAGAAATATGCATGCAATCAAAATTTAAAATGAAAAACTAATTTTTGAAAAATATTTTAATTTGTTACCTAAGTACAATTATTTTTCCTTATTCTTACACATTCGATATTGGCTTAAAGAAAAAATAAAACTTTTGTAATAAATGAAGAAAACATTTAAACATTTTCATCCCTGATATTTTAGATTTTAATGTAACATTCAATGTTAAAGAATATGCAATCATTTTTAAATAAGATGAAAACGTATAAATAAGAATTCTATGAAGATTAATTTCGTTAAAACACGTACAAGGATGAATTATATAAATCACTTCACATTTGATAATTTCATTGGAGGAAGAGTAAAAGTAAAGTTCTACGTTTAAAAAAGTTTCATGCTGAACAATTTTTTGTTTTCTGGATAAGCACATGTACTAATGTTACATAAATAAAAATCATCATATTTAATTTGATTTTTTATCAACATCACTCTTTGAAGCTACACTAGAACTATTGAAAACAAATCTCGCGTAATTTTGAGTCTTGGTTTAGTTACGAGGATAACAGGCGATCTGCCACCCTACTCTCGAAACTTTCAAACCACTCCAACGTGAGGACATTGAGCCCCAACACACTTGAAGTGCAGGGTCTTCAAGCCGGGTCAGCTGATCTACACGGAGGTCTTCTGTGGCAGCAGAAATCGACTCCACGATTCGACAACGAGTTGGAGTGTATGATCACTCGATTCCCGCTGCCACGTAGAAGTATTCATAAAAAGTATTTTGAGTTTAAAAAAACCGAATTAAAAACATTTCGTTATGCACTATTGTGTAAAAACGTTTTGAAAAAAATTAAAATATCTCTCGCCTAAAAAATAGTATATACATTTGTGGTTGCAATTGATCTCGAAAAAGTACTAAAAATTCGTTCCAATTGTCTCCATTTTCGAAGAGTTGGTCGAGGAATGTTCAAGAGAACTGAAAGCGCAGATTAAACCAGTAAAATGTAGCCACACTGTATATTTATCACACATCACAATGTGACATGTGAAATACAGAATTCAAGAATTGGATTCAATGGAAGATGTAAAGAATTGGAGCTGACAAAAAATCAATTTTTTCGGAAAATTCCATTTTGCCAGTACAAAATAAATCGTTTTTAAAATTCCAATCCACTTCATATTGTTTTGAGTCTAGAAATGCTTCGTTTCACTTTTTGGATGCTAACAAAGGTTCTGCGAGCCCTTGGGCTTATTTTATCCAATGCATGTTAAGTAATTGGGAAGGAAAACTGCTCTCTTCCTAAGAAAATTAATTTTACATTTTTTTAATTAAGTGAAACTCATTCTTATTTAAAAATTTCATTTAGCTTTGAATATATTTACTTTTATTTAGGTAGTCTTTTTCAACATGGGAAACAAAATGTAGACTGTAGTAATTGAGAAATACAGAAGAGTCATATTTTTAAAAATGTGTGACGGATCTATACGCGACCTTCAATTAACAAGTTCTTTTGGGTATTCTTTCGGGCCAGCAAATTTTAACCAATCTTCTCCTAAAGAAGGAAACGTGATATGCAAATTAAGTTCATTTATTCATTCCTACTTCGCGAGTTTAAGAGTTAGTGAATTGTGAGTGGATTAGAAGTGAAGAAATTAGTGAATTGGAAGTGAAGCGAATAGGTAAACAGAAAGTTATAAAGTCAGAAGTTTAGCTAACAAGAGGTGACAAGATAGTTACAAGGGGAAGATTACCAGATTTGGTTTAAAAAGTCCTCGTAAAAGATTATACTCAGGAAGGGTTGAAGATAAGTTGGTTTCACCAGAAGACTGCCTATGTTCAGGTACTGTCAACTTTATATTATGTGGATGTTTAAAGTGTCAGAGTAGTTAGGCGAACACTGAATAAGTAAGCTCTGTGTAAAGTAATATAAAGGAGAAGAGCCGCATTATTGAACATATTCTCCCCAAACGCGAATCTCGTCTTTTCCCTCTATTGCTTGACTGGATTATCTTATTTATAGTGTTATTTGTGTTTAAGTCGTTTAAAGTGGTAAATAAAATAATTGAAATGTATCATGTCGAATGATCCTTTATTTCCTTCCACACCTTTAGCCGGTCACAGGGCAGAAGGGAATCGGGGTCGTTTCAAATGTTTTTCAATAATTTTGAAGAAATCAAAACTTTTGATATTCCCCATTTACTTTTCCACGGACAACTGACGTGCTCTTGATGTGCATCTGTTAAACATGCCTCCTCATACTGCAGTCTGAAACAGAAATGCGTTAATTATTCGGAGTCTTATTCTACCGATTCTAAATTATGTCCAAAACGGAAATCAGAAAAAGATACACAAGAAATTAGAACCAAGAAAAATATCTCTTATTTAGAACCAAGTAAATTAATAGTTCCACAGTTATCCCAAACTTATGCTCAAATTCTAAGCCCCAGCAGTATCGACAACTACCCAAATAGATCCAAATACAACAAGCACAATCTGCCTGCCTTAGCAATGCCTTAAACCATTATCCTATGTGAATTAAATGCCAAATACAATGTGCTCTATGTCTGTAGTCACCACATCATCCTTATCAACTGAAGTCCATCTACTTCCTTTCGCATCTCCAATAGTACCTACCATACCATGTGAATCTCATCCACCTGTTCCCTTTTCTACCTCTGCTACTTCCCCTGTCAATAGTCTACATAATTATTTATCAACTGAAACACGCTTATTTCCTTCTACTACTGAAAAATTTGTAACATTATCGATTGAAACTCAACCACCTATGCCATTGACACCGCCACTGCCACATCGAATAGTCGAACTTCCGCTGTATCTAACACAGCAAAAAGTTTAAAACAAAATCTAAAAAATAGAAAAAAAGCGTACAAGAGTGCAAAAGCATTAATCGAAATTAAAATGATACCCATAAACTGAAGAAAAGTTTAATTCAGTATATATATATATATAATATAAAATATATATATATATATATATATATATAGAAGACGAAGCATTAATGCAGGATCATGTAAGAACTGGTTTCTCACATTACATGACACCAACCAGGAATCGGAAAAAATAATTTAGACATATCGTTTTAAATCTCTTGTGTAAATATAGTGAACTATAACATAGAGCCAAAACACGATATTTTCTATAAGCTTTTATCTTCAATTTATACATAAGCAATTTTTCTTACATTTTAATACTGTAATATTAATATATGGAATTATAAACATGATTTTATATATAATGAGCTACTTTTAAATTTATATTATTGTACCGATTTTAATATTTTGAATTTGTTTTTAAAGTTTTATGGTGTTTAAAACAAATGCTTGGAGCAGTATAGCTGAAATCAGCTTTTTTGCGCCAATAAACCCTAAAATCACTCACTTACTCACACTCCTCATTTACTTTTACTAAAACTGTAATAAAGTTAGAAATTTCCTATCCTTTCAGTTTGAAAGGATGCACACATATCTTCCATTAAATAATTTACTTTAGGGATATTAATATATTTTTATAGCATTACAGTTAGCATGCTACCTCAAGATCTGGTTTATTCATATTTTTACATGATGTTTATTGTGTAAAGTCTCTAATTATACTACATAAAAATATACCGTAAAAATGTCCGTTCATAATACAATTTTTGAGCAATGATAAGTTTTTTTTTTAACAAAAGCAAATATTATTGATTATTTATAGATTTAGTTATGATTATGATGATTATGAACATTTAAGACAATTATTTTAAAATAATACCTATTCCCCCAAATAATTTTTTATTTATTTTTTCATGGATCACTTTACATTTTGATGGTCAGGATTAACATTATCAAGCAAGAAATTTCTTCCTGAAACTGTATAAAAATTATGTATGAAACAAAATAATAAAAAAATTTTAAAAAATGAATACTACAGTTGATGTATGTGTAAAACAAAAAAATTTGTACATTTCTATAGAAGTTCACTGACCACTCTAAATTTAAACAACTAAAAATGTGTAATAAAAAATAAACATGAATTCACAAACAGTGCAAGTATGGTGTGAGTACGCGTCATTAATTATTGTTATTTCTTTTGAATTTCCGTTCGGATGCGCCGAGTGGCAACGTTAAGTTCACATATCGTCTGCGCATGACTTAAAAAAAGGAACTGTAAATATGAAATTTTTTGATTTTTTAAAAAATCGAATCAATTGAATTTTGAATTTCAAACTGAATTTCAGTTTAACACTCGAGAGTATTTATATAGTAAGACAACGGTTTAAAGAAAAATTTGAAAAATTCCAATTCTTACGTCCATAATAGTGTTTTGTGATTTATATCGTGGCTTTTTAATGCTGTGGAACTAGTTAGTAAAAATTCAGATTAGTTATGAAATAATTTTTCTTTACAGTTACTAATCTTTTATATATAGCAGGTTCCTTTTCTTTAAGGGTCAGTTTCAAAGATTTGCGAACAAAATATTTAACATACTGTGTCAAAGGTTAAATTACCACTATAGCTATTTTTTATATAAATTGTCTATTAAAATAGCTATATTTTTTAGAATAGGGGTTTCAAATATACATCAAGCAATATTGAAGCTAACTTTCAATTGAAAATAAATTTTTAAGCGGTTCCACATTTTTTAAGATTTTTAAGAACGTCTTTAAGTTCGTAACAAATAAATGATTTTATTTTGGATTCAACATTTTTCGATTTGTATTTTTTTATGTTCTTAAACTATGAATTAGTAATAATGCGTTTTTTCGCTAAAAAGAAGATAATTTTTTTTTCTACTCAAAATTCTACTTTTTAGAAAAAAATGCGAAATATATTTTTCAAATTTATTAACGCAAAAGAATTTTAATTAATAATTTTTATTTATTTTTAAGAAATTAGGAATTAGAGGGAAAAATTATAATAATTTCATAAAATAACGAAAACGACATCCATTTTTATTTTCACACCAAGGCCTTAAGATTAAAATAATTTTTTTAAAACTTTTTTCAACAAAAAAATTTTTGTTGCTGAAATTACATATGTTAAGTAGAAAACCCTTTTTAAACTACTACTTTTTTCAAAGATTTTTTAAAAATTTAATAATTGTAAAAAGCTTAATGCAATATAAATTTCAAAAAATAAAAAAATAAAAAATATTTTATCAAAATAAATAAATAAAATAAGAAACACACTCACCCAGGATCAGAATGCAAAGGACAAATTCCTGGAGGAACCGATATAAATCCCTGAGCTAAAGCTAAGGGCGCAGAGATCTTATTCGAACAAAGCATTATCTATCACGAGAGACCAGCATCTAAAGTGTTTTTTCTTTGAAAATTAACGCGTGTCTTATGTAAGAGAACCGAACAGATGTGTGCGTTTCGCAGATCCAAAAGCAAAACAGTAGGGTGAGAATATGCATAACTGTAAGTCATTGGAGCTTACCAAGTCGCTTGTTCCACTAATTCACCCGGCCATGTCTTCACATGACGCAAAAACAAAGTCGAATGACAGTAAAAAAAAGTTCCAATTTTTTGTATTTTCCATCTTTTTTTTTTTTACTTCCTTCTTTTTTGGTTTGTTTCAACCTTATCATGGCAGACGATATTGTGCGAGAAGGAAAAAGGGCAAAATTATATTTTGTTCTCGAGTGAGTTCTGATGCAAGAAATTTTTACGCAAGGAATGTGGCAACGGTTAACGATGTTGTCTAACTATTGCTGTTGCCAAATGAAGAATATTAATTTCGCCCGTTGTTGGCTAGAAATTATAAGTTCATAGAAAAAATTGAGAATTTTCCTGTACTTTTAGATTCTCCGATACTCATAGAACTATTTCTTTTGAAAAATAAAATTAATGATTTAGACTGATTTTGTTTCGCATTTGTAAAAGGAAAGATACATTACCTGTAAAATCATCTCTGAAACACAACATGATTTCAACTCTCGTTTTTAACGCCTTTTTGTGATCGACTTCTAACTAAAGCTATGCAAGTAAATATTTGCATCAAGTAGTGTATTATATATCATACTGAGGTAATTAAAACGATATATGACGCCATTTTATTTAATCAATATTTTACACATTACTTTAAGATATCCAGCTCTACTCAAATTCCTTTATTTTCTTGATGATCTTGAATGAATTTGTGAGATTTCTTTTTATTTCAAAATCGTCTTTTCTCCATGAATTTCTTGTATTCTATTTATTCTAAGCAGATCATACGCCTTTTTCGTTTTGAACAGACAACATTTGAACGAAGAAATAAGATAAAAATTTGCAACAGAAGCGCCAGAATACCGATACAACCTTCGTAAAAATTCAAGAAGAAATATTCTATTACATATGTTATTCATACCACATTAAGAGTAGTTGTAAGGTATATTTGAGTTGCACACACTCTCTCTAATGGGATTATCGTTAGTGAATGGACACTTTTAACTTTCCTGCACTGGTCAACAGATGCGAAAAACTTTCATTGAGAAAATATTAAATGTCAGTAAACGATATTTAATCCTTACAACAGCTATAGATGACACATCATTTTCTTAATTGTTAGCTAGTTGATTAAAGAAAGAAATAAAGGTTTACACAGTTGAAATTAAAACAGTCATCATTCAATTTAAAGCCGAATGGATTTTATTCATTGATTTGCTCTCAAGTGCACTACAGATGTTTTCTCGTTTTTTAGAATGGAATATAATCACTAAAACAAATCGGATTTTAGAGATTAACTGCTTTTTAAAACTTATCCCTGGGGAAACAAAATCTTTCAAAACCACAAGTATGCAGCAAAATTACATTATTTACTATCTACACTTCCCATGAAGAAAGATCATATTATATATATATCACAATTCTGTAATTAAGCAAAAATTTGAAATTATATGAATTTTAGAATACAAAGTCTCATTTCAAAATATCAATGGTGAATATAAAAAATAATAAAATTCCATCGTTTTCAAACAAAATTAAAAAATTATAAGAAAAAAATTTATAAAATATCCGAGTGCAATCTCGGACTTAGTACCGATAAGTGGGGTTAAACTATTTCGATGGCGCCAACCTTCCCCCTATTGTAACTTGGTAAGAGAGAGCTCGAAGCCAGTGCTGAATGGTTAGTGCATCGCGCTTCCACACACAGGACCGAGGTTCAAACCCGGCTGGGCAAGGTGACTCAGCCTTTCATCCATCAGTGGGTCGATAAAATGAGAACCAAGCTTACTTGGGACTAAACACTGGGTTTCGCTTCAGCCTGACCACCTGATCGAACATCTGCTTATGCACCCCAGCGCCCATTGTCACGTATACTGAGATGGCACAGTAGCCTTGGCTCTCATGGGCTGTTGCGCACTGAGTTAGTTTAAGAGAGAGCTAATCTGGAAATATCCAAATTCTCAAAAATTTAAAATTTCAAAAAATTGATAGCTAAAAAATTAAGCTATTCGCCACTGTATTCTGAAAAATATTATAACATCATCCCGTTATATATATATTTTATATATATATTAAACATATATTATGGGCTGTGTGTATTCTCTATTACAAATAATGTTTACGATATGTGTCATTTTAAATAGCAATCCAGAAAATCGCTTGTAAATAATTTGCTGAAGAAGTTGTCTTGGTGTTCGCGGCCAGCGGTGCATTTGTTCGGTCAGAATACTACTGAAAATCCGTCATGTTGAACAAATAGACTCCAAAGTCTGAAAGTGTTCGCGTACCCAAGGGGTAATCAAAGTAACACTTGGAGGTACACGAAAGAAATAGGCTCATGAAAGATATGTATCATAAGCCTAATTCTTGATATATATGTAAGGACATATTGATAATGCTACTAATAGTCCTTAATATTTCAATTTTTTGAATTTGTGTTTGGGTAACTGAATCTGGAAGTAACTGATTTTTTGTTCTTTGATTCGAGCCTAATCTAAGCATTTTCGAATGCTTCTTTAGGAATGTCATCTTTTTTAATGATGGATTGAGAACTTCTATCCGTTTTATATTTCATAGGATTTTGCTCAGTATTATAAACAGAAAGCGTACCTTGCCATTTAACTGGTTAAATCTCCTTTTTTTCTTCTTCATAAAACAGCTTTCAGTCTGCAGTGTTTATAATGCAATTAATGATACACTATTAATTATATATAAATTATACCCATGTCATTAGTTTTCAAAAGTTAAATTTTACCAAAAAAATCTTTAATATACAAATCACTTTTGTTTCTCAGATTGAGTTTATTAAAAATTATATACCGATAATGGGGTACTTCTTATAATTACTTTTGTTTTAGAGGTAAGCGATCAAAGAGAGTTTGTTGGAGATCCTTGATGTAGGGAAGCCAAAAAAATGCATATTAAAATCTATCAAGGATCAAACGTCTCTATAGTGGCTTGGCGAACAAAAACAAGATGCAATATAAATTAAAAGTAAAAAAACAAGCTTTTATTTAAATGCGCTAAAAAGAATAAAATAAATTTTTCCCTTAAAACTTTTTTACCATCGACTTATAACGTCATTACACAATTTATATGATATAACAGCTTGTCGCGGGATTTAAGTACTCGTATTTACTTAGTTTGAAATTTTTTAAAATTAAAATCAATTAGATCAAGTTATTTAATTTGTTTGTTTATCTACACAAGTAAATCTCGCGACAAGCTTTTATATCATATAAATTGTGTAATGACGTTATAAGTTGATAGTAAAAAAAGTTTTAAACAAAAGTTTATTTTATTCTTTTTAGCGCATTAAAATAAATGCTTGTTTAAAAAAAAGTTTTTTTACTTTTAATTTATTTTTTACTTTTTAATTTGTTTTTTACTTTTAATTTATTAGCTGGACAGGTTTCTCAGTCTATTCACCGCATTCAACGCATCATTGTTGCAAGGTCCTTTGCCGGTTAATTTAGAACAGTCTAGCTAAATGAATCCTCGCAAAAAGGGTATTAGACGAAAAATACATTTTTTTTAAATCCGTAATTTTTAAGCAATTATTTCAATCTTCGTACATATCTCGGATAATATTGTTCTACACACGAAGAAAAAAGTTTCGTGAGTTTATCTTCATAAATGACGAAGTTATTAAATGTTTAATTAAAATGTTCAGTATTTTTTGAAAAATCGTAAAAAAAGGTTTTTGACATTTTATTTTTTAAATGACTGATTCTAAAAGAGCAAAGCATGAGTTGTTTTAGTACGGAATGTCTTCGATTCATTTAAACGAAAAAAACTCATGCGCAACGATTTAGACATCATTTTTGTATAAAAATGCATCAATTTTGACTCATTTTTAAAAATATCGTAAAAAATACAATTATTATTATTTTGTAAAAAAAATTATACCGTATAGGGGCGAAATAAATGATTTTTTTCTGATTCAGTAATTATTTTTTGTCTGAGTTTCATACAAAACTACATATATCACTGTTTTAAAAACGTCAAATTCCAAAAAAAATTCCCTTTACATCGTTCTTCATTTTGCGCCGCCGAGCACAGTGGAATAAACACCTCACAGGGGTAAGAAAATTATGCGTTTTAAGATGTGTGCTTAATTAATATTTTTTTAACTAATTGCAATATCGGAGTATAAATGGTCAAAACATGCATTGCCATCCAAACTAAACGTGTATACAAAATTTCAGCTCAGTCGGTTGAAGATATCAGATTCAAAATTGAGTTGCAGGATTCTACCCAAACAAATTACATTGCAAGTTAAATGAAACTTTGTAAAAAGGGATAAAATGCAAGACGACTCACAGCTCCATAATAATAAATGCAAGATAAAGTATACAATTTTTATTGCCTTTAACTGATAAATTCAAATATATATATACGCAACAAGCCCTTTTAGAACATTTTAATATAAAAGTTTTTGCCATTCAATATTCTTTTAACCAGCGAAATTATTAGTTTTGAATTATATGTCAATTAGTTTGAAAAAGCACGCATTATTCCTTGGAAACAAAATGATATCCTTGAAATCAAGGTTAGATATATGTGAAGTTCAAGGATTTTTTAAGTTCCTGTTTTAGCAACGGATAATATACATCCGCGTTAGGTTAAATAAAAACATGGAAATGAATATATTATGTAAAATAATTTAAAACCACCAATCATCTGTAGTTTTCTGACGTAAAAGACAGGTTCAATTAAGATGAATTTGTCAGGATCCCAGGAAAATGAGTTTCATTTATTGCGTAATTTATTTCTATTGTTGTTACATAGATCGAGAGATCATCATGAAGCTTATATGAAGCAACAAATCTAATAGGAACTATAAAGAACTGACAAAAGAGTTAAAAAAATAAAATAAAGAGTTAAAAATAAAAGTATACTCTATTCCCAGACAGTTCTTTTTTGGTTCTAGATAAAAGTTTTCCCCCTGTTAAGAACTAAATACATACTTTGAATGTGAAATAGATCTTCATTCTAAGCAGCGTTTTACGGCTTTGTTTATGAGGTTGCTATTTACCTGCTCTTTTCAAAGGGAACAATTATTACGCAAACGTGAGGATTAAATGATATTTTTATTAGTCACTCTTTTGAAATTCTGAAATGAATAGACAGTCAACACAAAATATACAAGTTCGCAATGTAGTAAAGTACAAAGAGCGACCTCAGTAGTCGATGGTCATTAAATGGAGCTCTTGGTTCGCAAAGTTTCAATCGAAAGAAGATAGAAAGTAGTACAACTGGAAAGTCTGTATACAGTAGTACAATTCCATCAATTTGTCACTCTTTTGGAGTTTGAATTGAACGCTCTTGGCATTCTATTTTTGTTCGACACAAATGTCCTCTAACCACAGACAATAACCGGAATGGGCATTAAGTCGATCGCGATCTACCGGTGGACCGATAAGACATTTTGGGGTGACCACCTTCACTAAGACCTAATAAGCGTTTCATCATATGAAAGTTTGGAAATATTTTAAAAATAGGGAGAAAAAAGTCAAACTACAAGAAACAAAGTTCTCTAAATAGAAAATGCGCTTCGCTATTTGGAGGTTATTTTTTGAAGAAAATCGTAAAATTTTCTTAGTTCCAGGAAAAGTGTGCTAAATAGAGGTTCGGCTGTATTGTAGACCGCCTTTTAGCTCATTACACTTACACCATTATCTGGACCGCAACACCTTGAAAAAATTAGTAGTCCGTACTCTGAAAAAGACTGCCCAACCCTAGTCAATAACGTCTCATAATTTTAAAGCGTAGTCAGATGATGGATGAGATTGATACCCGAATTAGGTTGATACCTTCTTCTTTACATCTACAGTATAATGCCAAAGTAAGTGAGATTCGACAAATCGAATGTGCATTGTATCAGTCAGTCCCTCTGTATCAGTGATCTTCAAAATGGGATATGCTACTAGTAGGGGTACATGTCAAAGTATTTATCACGTGCTAAATATCTGGCAATGCGTCAAAGAAGTAGGGTCACGAACCCCTTGCAAGTGCTTGGGTGGGTATCATGTGAGTTTCAGGTTCTCTCATTGCCCGTTGTGTCTGATTTCACTAATTTCTGAAGAGTTCAACATCATAAATCTACCAGGTTCAAGCAACATGCACTCGAAGGCATGGGGAAGTAAACGTTAGCCAAAAGATACACACATTTTAACGAATAAAAAGAACAGTTCTTACAGACATTATAAAGACACTTATCTTAAAAACAGTTCTTACATTACATTATAATTCAAAATGCAAATATCCTTTAATTTAAAAATGTATGTATATACATTGTTTAAAATACATAAATTATAAATAATTTGATTCTTTTGACCACACACACAAATTTTATATTAAACGGGGCACAGATTACAGTTATTTTCGCTATCAAAAAGAGTTCGGAGAACGCTCTGAATTATATGACGGGTTGTCATATATATATATACATACAGGGTTTTATCAGAAATGACTGACCCGATTACAAAATTTAATAATTTCCAGATGAATGAACAGAAAATGATAATTAAGATGTCATTGTAAAGATAAAGTATGAAATGTAATGTAAAATTTGTTTTCTCAAATGTTCAATGTGACTTCCTTTAGTCAGCCGTTTAATATCATACTCTTAGATCTCTGTGTATTTCTATGGTACTTTCTCCAAAGTTCACGCTGAAACGTGATTAATACCAGACTTTTTGCAGAGCACACACACAAAATGCCTTCCCCGCTACGACGTCATTTCCACTTCTGTTCACAATTACAACATTTCTGCCATCTTTTTGACAAAAAGAATGTTACAAACTCACAATTTCATACTTTTCTTTACAATGAAATATTAATGATCATTTTCTGTTAATATGAGAATGACTAAATTTTGTAATCGGGTCATTCGTTTCTGATAACCCTGTATATACTATATTGTTGAAACAGGATTCAGAAATGAAACATCGTGGATAACAACCCATTAAGGACCACTTGATTTACGCGGGCAACCCCCCCCCCTCTACCTGTGACTAAGAATGTAATTATACATCGAATTACAAAGTTCAATTCGCTTCATATCTGCGCAAAAACCTGGACTAAAATCATGGAAAATGAATGTACCTGCTGAAGGTACGTTCATTTTCCATGAATGTACCTGCTGAAGGAACCATTGTGAAAAAATAAAACTAATAAAGATCCTGATAAGTATTATGATTATTTCTTATATAGTTAAACAACATGGTTTTGATGTCTAACTCTCGAATTCTCTCTCTTTTTATGCGTGTATGTGTCTGTGTGTGTAATGTACATTAAAAAACAGAGGTATTCAAAATCTCTTGTCAGTGTCCATTTTTAATTTGGGAATTTAATATTAATTTTCCATTTTCTCGTTAAACCAGAGCTTTAAAAAAAAATTTTTTTTTTATGGTGATTTCAAAGCAAGAAAGTGCGTTAAAAGAAAAAGAGAGAGAAGGTTTCTTTGGAATTACATTTTTCTTTCGATTTCTTAAAACACTTTTGTGTCTGTTTGAATCAAGGTTCGATCAAGATTTTCAGAATTTTAAGCGATCGAAAGAATAGAAATTTTCTTGTGTTTCATTCTTTTGAATGCAGTTTATTGCATTCAAATCGATGTATTAGTTTAGTTTTGAGGAGAAAAGTAAGAATTTCCATTAAGGTTAGCATTACATTCGCAAATTCAAAATGTCCGAAGGACGAAAGAGAACCTTAAGTATAGCAAACAAAATGCAGAACATACTTATTGTTAAAATGGATTCCCCTTTCGAATATAAAAATCACATGTTAGTATTGACAAAATAAATCGTGATACTCTCTATATATAAGTGAACACAGAAAATTTCAATAATATTTGTCTAGGGAAAACACGCATCTTATGTTCTATTCTATTTATATTATATAAAAGGCGAAAAAAATTTGGAAAAGATTTAGTGCTTGAAATTTTAATTTATTTAAATGATTGCAAGTTGTTCATTCAGGCATTAGCATATAATAGTGAAAATTTTAAAATCTTTTGATTAAATAATTTTAGCATGCAAAACAATAGACATTAGGACTAGTTGACTTCCGCTAGTCACGCCATTTGCATAAGGAAAATTCAGAACGAAAACTATAATTCTACCTTAATGATCCAGCAAATGTACACGCTCTTTAGCACGTGAAAGATGTAACTAATAAGAAACTGCTTAGAATATTTAATTAAGGTCATGGCTATGAACTCAGAATCACAGTGGAATATGTTCTATTTAACAAAAATATTCTTTCTACATATATTCTTTCAATTCTATTCATATATTATTAACACCCTTTTATAAGCTTCACTTGTATGTAACGGAATCTTTCAACTCTATTTTTACCCACTTTAAAAAGTCAGATTAATTCGAAATTTTGCTCACTTGTTCAGGACTGATGGCAATACAACAATTTAATAATTTTGTTCCACTATCCTGACAAGGATCATCAGGGTTAATGATTTCCCATTTTCAGATCCCATTTCCAGATTTGGCGACTAAAAGATTTAGTTACAACTTAATTCGATTAACTATAAAAGGGGTGTTTTTTAGTTTTTTAAAACTATATTATTTCAACCTATTCAATATTTTATTTCCATTTTATCTAGTCATTCTTCTAATAAAGATATTCTTTTGCAAGTTTTTTTTTTTTAAATATGCAGAAATAAAATAATTTACGACAGAAGTTAAAAAATTCAACGAAGCCAAAATATTTTTTAGCAAAAATGACATCATATTTAAGACAAGTTTAATTTTTTTAAGTAATTCGAAAAAGAAATTTTAATTAGGCTTAACATGAAATATGCTTCTTACATTTTAAAAGCCGTTAAGTACACTAAGTTAAGAAAGATTTTTCACGTTTTCTTAATTAACTAATATTTTTTAGTGGAAATTTCAAATGAATGAGAAATAGAAGTGATAAGATTTTAAGTTAAGAACAATTTAATATGTGATGCTTAGCCCTTTTTTTAAATTCAAAAGAATGTCTTAATTTAACAAACACAAAGAATTTTAAATTAAAACTACCCTTATTTTTTTAAAAAAAATCTTTACTGAATAAAAATATTATATTATCAAGATAATATGGACACTGTTTGACATTGATTATAAACATAATATATAAGACATATAACATATTAAATTAATAGAGTAACCGAATAATTATATAAGAGCTGTTAAAATTCCTTTTTTGAACTGTAAATGTTACGTCAAGGCAATCGATGAATATGATTGCAGAATGAAAAAAAATCAGAGATAAAAAAAATGCGAAGTCATGTTTAACAGAAATTTGAAAGAGTCATGACTATCAAAATTATTAAACTATGTATATTATATGACGCGGTTAAAGCAAAAAATATCACAAAAAAAACTTCATTCTTTCAAATGATACAGAAATAGATTAGCATTATTGACAAATGAGAGTAAAACATTTATGAAAATGCTTTTATTGAATAAAATTATGGAAACGTGTTCAAAAATTTAAGAAATACATTGAAATGAATATAATAAACATATTTATCACAATACATAAGTTAACTTTCTTAATTTTATCCATACTTCACACAAACGAAATTAATAACTTGATATAATCATCTTTCACTTTATAAATATAACTATTCAGTTATGATTCCAAATGTAAATAAATGTCTGTTCTGAATTATCTCATTTCGATTTATCTTTTTCAGGATCCAAGTGAGGTATATGCTCTTCAAGCTCTTCATTTACGGTCATATCATAACAAAAAAAAGAAAAGAAATAGCAATTGAAAAGAAAAGAAAGAATTGAAATGATTTAAAATCATGAGAAAAGAAAAAAAATATAAAAAAAATAACAGTACATATCACAAACTTCTATTCTTAGTCAAGACATCAAATTCAAAGAATAAATTTAAAACGAAAAACATTTTGAATGAATGCATTTTTTTCTCCAAAATCTAAAATATCTGATATAAGAAAATATTTAAAGCATACCTTATTTCAGATTTTCAGCCGAGTTTTCTATGATGGCAAATCATTAAGCACAACCTTTCACTCCACACAACTTGAAGTTAGAAATACAGAAAATCAGTTTTATGCTCTTTGAGTGGTAAATCATTTTTTCCTTGTTCGAATCTACTAGAAAAGACCTCTGACAATGAAGGTGGGTGTGAGATATCTATAATTCTGTTCCGAGGTAGTTTTCTCTCTTTTCCTTTACATTTATTTTGGGAAACAGTTTGCACGAATGTCACAAACATAACAATATCTTTGATCATGTGTGCGCGTCAGACAGACCATGAACAGAAGACATGCAGCCAAAAGGTGACGGGAAAAAAAGATACTAAAAACTAGAAAAGTTATTTTATTAATTGAAAAAGGAATAGAAGAAAAACAGAAGTGGTAAATAATATTACTCAGCTGATAAAAATTACTATATTCCAGACAAAAGAAACACCTACATTTTGTTTATGCAAATATTTTACGCGTTTTATTCCGAAGAATTGTTGGCGTTATGTGCTCTTGCCTTGAGTTTAAAAAATCACGATGTTTACGTTTTCTTTTTCCTTATTTTGGATCAACAAACGATATTTTGATTTCTAATTCAAGAATACAATCAGTAAAATGCTGTAATTAAGCATATATTTTCGTATATATTTTTCTTGAAAATATAAATTCAAAAAAATATGAACAAAAACTGAAATCAATGCTTTGTTTCTGATTGTCTTAATAATAAATATTTCATATTTATTTTAAAAATCTTATCTATTAAAAGCCAAAACTAAACAACACTTCAGAAACACGTGCAGTTTTATGACAACAAAGAAGCAATACAATATAGAAAATAATAACAAGACAGAAGAAAAAATCATTAGTTCTTTTGAAAACTAACAAAACTGACCTTAAATCCCAAAAAATAAAGCATTTAATAGGAAAACCTGTTCTACTTTTGTTTAAATATAAATAATTGGTATAAGTATATCAGCCATTGATGCTAACCATTTTCTTTCGAATGATTCTATTTTTTTTTATCAAAACATTGAAATTTGTGGAGGACTCGTTAAAATAAAAGAGCAGAACACTTGACAGAAAACTGAAAGAAAATACAGCAATGTGTCTAAATGTTTATATTCGTATAATCTAGGTTGAAAAGAAAAGACATAGAACACCAATTTTACAAATGTGTGTGTTCTAATTGAGAGCAAAAGCAATTTCTCTCTGAATTCTTTTATTTTCTTCCACTACTTTTTACCGCTCTTCAATTGAAAAAAATGTTAAAATAATTTTGCAGTTTAAGTTTGGCAGCAATTTATTTTGTTACTATGTACTATACCGTCGATTAATTTAGCTAAAAAAGAAGACGTCGCCGAATGCTGTTATCGTTATTATCATTATTGCTTTAAAACATGCACAGGAACGGTTTTCCACCGTTGGCTACTTATCGCGTTATATGACCACGTCTTTTGATTTGAAGGTGTTAATCGACAGTATAATACATAAGTGCATTTCTTTTTATGTGGTTTATTTAAAAATCGAGTTCTGAGACAAAGTTTTATTCATTTTTGAATGAAAATAAAAAAAAGGATTTATGTTTTTCTGTGGGATTGAGAAGAACGCACAGGTACAAAATAATTATTACAATGCACGTGTTGTGACTTGAGCTAATGGGCTTAATTCGTTTGACGTCACAATCACAAGACAGACGCAACCACATGTGTTTCCAACCAGTCAATTAACTTGCTTTACTCTTGCCAATTTTGTCTTTTTATAGGAGCTTTCTAAAAATACATTTTATGTTAACGACACTAACACACATGAGTTAAAAATGCGCGTGATGGAATCCGTGAAGAAAAAATTATCACTCTGATATATATTTTTCAAAATTAAGTTCACTACTGGTAAAAGCAGACATTTGAAAATTGGTCAAGTTTATTTTAAAAGAAGCTAAAACAAGTCTCTGGGTGATTCTTAAACAAACATATATACTTTAAGCACAAGAACTATAAATAGAAATGTTAAACTTTCTATCTGGAAAAATATTTCCAGTCTCCTTTTTTAAAAAATATGAATCGAAAAAAGCGCCAGATTTGATTTTTAATTTAAATGTCCTCCAATAGCTAAAATTTTGTCGCCACTTTTCCAGTGTTAAAAACCCTGATATGCGAGGGAATGATTACTAAAATAAAACGAAAAATTATTCATTTATGCGAAGTTTATGCACGAAGCATTCCAATTAAGATTTCTTTATGCAGAAAAGTCAGCTTTTCTTTTTTCAGCATGAAAGGCCGAAGTTGCGTCAAGCCGTCTAATTATGTAATTAGAAAATTTGTTTTCCTGCATTAAGTGACACGCTAAACAGAAAAAGAAGAAACAAAGTAAAATATTTTTAACATGTTTTTTCCATCACGCAATTATGTAATTCATTTTTCCTTCAAGAGATGAAATGCAAAACGAAAAAGAATTTAAAAGTGTTGTTTTCAACTTCCATTTCCATCTAACAAGTTAAACAACTCGTTTTTCACATGCGAAATGAAAGTAAAAATGGAATGACTGGGAGCTAAATAATATCTCTACAGGTTTTTCATCGTTATGATATTATTTTTCAAAAAATAAATAAAATCAGCACAAATAAACTTTTTACTGAAATTTGATTTTTAACTATTTTTTCCTTCTTAACACTTTGCTTATTTTTTTTTTTTTTTAACTTTTCATTTTTATATTCTATTTTGTGTACAGTAAAACTTCGAACTTACGCGATAGGTGAGACTGAGTGATAACCGCGTAAGTCGAGGTATAATTTCGCATATAAATACATATAGAGTAGAACGTCGGTTATCCGAACCTTTATTATCCGGAGCGTCAAATATCCGAACCAAAGTCTGGATACGTTTTTGATCAGTGCAATGCTCAGTAGTCCTTTCGCGTGAGGCCAAAAGTGACGGGAAAACCCAAGGTGAGGGATATTTGGGGAATTTCAGTTGTGTGATTTGGTAAACATCTGAGCGGAAATATTAGGTTAGTTTGTTTCCAAGTGAGGGGGTGTATACGTGCTATTTTGTTGAGTTGTGAACTGCTATGGCTTCGAATTCAAAACGGAAGCGCAATGTCTTGAACATAGAGACAAAACGTGAAATATTCAACCGGGTCCATGGCGAGGGCCCATCAAATGCTGACGCGTTTCTGCGTTAGAGAGAGCTATGGAGTGGTACGAACAACAGAGTGCTGCTTTACTCAACTACTGCTGCTCAAGAGAATCAGAGACTTGCAGTGAAAAAACGAAGATGCACAATGGTACAGCGAAAAATAAGTGATTATAATCCACAATCAAGGTAAAATTGCGACATTTGCTTTTTCTTCAAGCACGTTTCCCACTTGTGACGATTTTCAGTATTCGTATAGTGTCTAGTTTCATATACTGCATGGATCGCATTCGGTTATCCGAAAAATCGCGTATCCGAACGGTGTCCGGTCCCAATGGATTCGAATAAGCGACGTTCTACTGTAAACTATTTTTAGTTGGGGCCAGAGACAAAAAAGAAAAAGAATTTAGCAAAAAAAAAAAAAAAAAAAAAAGGTTTAATAAAATCTGATAACACAAATACAAAATCTCAAACCAAAGGTGTTATGTTGTAGAAAGTTTCATAAAATTTAATAAAGTACCGTAAAATCCGGGGTATAACGCGCACTTTTAACACAAAAAATAAGATCGTAACTTAAGGGTGAGTAAGCATTATACGCCGGGTATAAAAACGATAGCCTTAAAAATCACAAAAAAAAATCATCATAAAAAATTTACTTCTATCGAAATATTGTTTATTTAAATGAAACGACTTGCCTTGTGAAATAAAAGAGTTGTAGTTCTATAAGTATACTATTTTTTGAAAAGTCTGGGATAATACCCCGACTAAATGACTTCAAAACATAAGAGCAATGTATACTTTAATATCTCAGATTGCTTCGGAAAAAAGAGGATGCGCGTTATACGGCGAATATATCAAAAAATTTAAAAAATCAGCTTGGACACCAATGCGCGTTATACGCCGGATTGTATGGTAAGTAGTCTGCGGTTCATCGATTTTTTCCCCCTCAAAATTTCCTCCTAGCATGCTAATAATTTTTTTTACTCCATGTTTTGTTAAAAAATACGCTCCCCGTTGGAGTCTATATTTTCTAAAATTTGCCACCTTTTTGAATTAAATTGAGGCCTTCTGTCAAATTCCCAACGGTCTTTCTACTTTCTTATTGTATGGGTCCAAAGACTCAACTTTTCAGAGTCTTGCTCTTGCTCATGTACTTCTATGATCTCATCAATTGTCAGCTCCTGATTGTGGGGATCTAGTAGTTCTGTACTGGGTATTACTAACACACTAAAATAAATTATTAACGCTAAGCGTTGATTCCGTGCGCTATCTTTGAATATGTACATTTGCCAAACATGAGACACCATGAATCCCTTTTATGAAAGTGACAAAGAAGTAATTTCATTTTTAGAGTGAAATAAAATTTAATTTTTACATACAAATAATTAACTTTTAATATCATGACATATTTACCTTTCTTTTAATAAATGATCATTTTTTATTCAATGACATTTTGCGATTTTATGATAACTTCATGATATTTCTTTCACATTACTTCAGCAAAAACCGAAGTGCGATTTGAGATCATCATTATTACTGAGATATTTACTATTTAAAATAATTTTTTTAAAGCCAAAATAAATAATCATCTAAAGAAGTAGAGAATCGGGGCTATACGGATGATGTGACACCACTTCCCAAATAAGCTTCTATTACAGGGGTTGGCAACTTATGGCCCATGCGAACCTATACAATTCTCAGTGGCACTCTGCACTACTTCACAAATTTATCATTTTTTTAGCGGATGGAAGTTGATAAATTTGTGAATGGGTCTTACTTGGCAAACATCTTCAGAATTACTGACATTTACGGAATTATGAAAAAATCTGAAAGATAACTCCAAAGATAAATTTACAACTATTTTGTAAACTATTGAATGTCACTGCTGTAAAGATTTAATTTTTTGAAGGCAGAAAATTGAGAGATTTTCTTCTCTGAAGAGTAGATTTAATTTTTTGAAGAGAGAAAACTGGATGTGTGCTCTGCTTTCCAATTTTGATTCTACATATCTAAGTAAAAAATTTTTCCTCATATGAAAAATATTTCGAGCCCTCAAAGAAACTGTTAAACAACTAGTCGTCACAAATTATACACCTGATTTCGTGATATGAAGGTAGAGAGGTGGTTCACATTAAGATTCTTATTTATATTTTTATTTTATAATGAAGGGAAATACTTATATATATTTTACATTGTCTATTTCTTATTTTAATAAATAAAAATATACAATATATGTACAATTTAAATTTTTTTACTTTTGTTTAAAAAATAGTAATATTTTATGATGTTTGTTTTTATGTTAAGAAATATTTTTATAAATGATGTAAATTAATGCATAATAAAACTGTAAATCTATTTTATTGACCTCTATTCTCTAACTCTGCATGTATTATCGTAGGAATCGAATTGTTTCAAAAATATCCTGCTGTGTGGCACGCTGAACCACATTGGAAGATTGGTTTGGCACACTACAGATAAAAGGTTGCTGACCGCTCTTCTATAATTTTGTAATGTATGGTAAAGATGCATCCTTCTTGTATCTTTTCCAGTTAACGTTATTGTAGACGATCTATTTTTCATCACCAGCGATACTTCTTTTAAAAAAAAAGAGACGATTGCCTTATTTTTAAAATGGTTCTTAAATATGGATTCGTCGTGTTAAATGATCCACGTGGAAACCAGATATCAAGCTTCATAACGAGTGTAAGATATTATATGTCGCTTTCAATTGTTGTGTGTGATACTCTAAACCTTTTTGCATGTATTATATGACGATTCCATTCAATCATGGTTTTCATTTTGTCGCCATCAACATCAAAAGGTTGACCACAAAGTTGTTCATTTTTTTAATAAAAAACCCCCTCAAAACGAAATTTTTCAATTTAATTCTGACACGCGTGTTCTATTAAACAGCACCATGAACTTTATATGTCTCATTGTGAACCTCGGCCGCTTCTTTGGTCTTATAAAAAGAAGTGGGAAAATAAGTCGAAAATGTTTGTGTTTTGCCCTCCTGTTAAAATTGACCATAAACTAACAGTTGTAAGAAAAATTAAACAGAACGTGTGCCTATAGCAACCTAAAAGTTTTTACCAGTATCTAAAAGAAAACTTATTATAATTTTGACAGAAAATAACAAAACAAACATTAACCCCATATATTTGTGCAAATCGAAATTACTTTATTTCCAACAAAATATTCATCCGGTATAAAATGTGTGTGTTCTAGATTTCGTCTCCTAGTCTGTGATACAACGTGTTCAAGTTGCTAATTATATATTACACAACATTTTTTCGAATATTAAGAAAACCATACAATAAAAGGATGTACGTGTTGTAAGTCACGGCTTTATAGAAAAAATGGAAAACTTTCCTCTCTCTGGAAACGTGTTCTAAGTTTGATCCAAGTTCTTTGACACGAGAAGAAGACAACCTTATAAGAAATCACGACCAAAATCTATTTTCACTATCATCGACTGACTAAAGAAAGTTTTATATGTCACGAATATATACATCAGGTGATGATTTTATGTAAAACAGTCATTTACTTCCGCTGGCCTCTGATAGCGTCTTGTCTTCTTAGAACACCCTCTGACGGTGGATTATTTACATTATCATGATATTTTATCTACCAGCTGAGTTATATTATCTTTAAACAAACACAACGGCCGCAACAGCTCAGGCAAAGTATTGGAATCCGATTATGTGCTCACGTGATACAATCGTGTCTTGGAAATCTGTCATTGACGTGAAAACAATTGAAATAGAAACGTTCCTTTAAAATCGTTCCATTTGGAATATTAATGAGAATATTATTAGGAGTTACAGTGCTATGCAAAATCACCCGTACAGTGTACGGGAACTGATATTTTCTTCTTTGAATCTTTAATTTGCATATATTTTTAATTCTAATAGTGAGATTATTGTATAGGGTTTTTAAGAGATGCAGTTTGTCCATGGTACTGAAATACTTCTCATCCTGGATTTTCTTCGTGGTGAAGCCGGGAATTTATCATTGAAGGTAGGAATTTAGATTCTTGAAAATATTCGATAAAGAACAGGTATTGTCAAGGAAATGTGTTATTTGTTGATTAAGAAATGAAACTGGAAACATAATAAAAAAAGCCGATATTATCTCTGTCCCCATTGCACAATGTAAAACTTAGAATTACACCATGCTTCATATTGTGAGTGCATGTATATATACACACACACACACAAAATCATCAAACGCTTGAAAAAGAAGTATAAACATGAAATTTTTTTGTAAGTATGAGAGAAATTCTTTTAATATATATGAAACCGTCTTCATAGCATGCTGAATGTACTTTTAAAAAGCAAACATTCAGGGTTTTTTGTGTTCTAAAATTATAAAATAAAATATTGCGAAAACTTTAAAATTGAAAATAAAATTTAATTTTTCTATTTTCGCATTTTGTTATGTATTATGCTAAGTTATATGCAAAAATAAAAAAAATAACTAAGAAATTGGGCTTTCTTTTCGTAAAATTTTTTGGGAAAAAAATTGACCGCTTAAGAGGTTAAGAAGGGTGATTGAAGAGCCAAGGTATTATATAAGTTCTCTAACATATTAAAAATAAAAATAAAGTGGGATCGCACGTATCTGTTTCGAACAAACCGTTACAAAACTTTTGTGAAATCAATTTCTAAACATGTGATAACTAACAACAATAAAGGAGATCTGATAAATATAACTCCCGTATCATGATAATTTGTATTACTTTTTATTGTATAGCATAAACACGCAACTGATGCAAAATACGAGCGTTATCTTCTTGATAATATTTAATGCATTGTCATCCCCGTGCACGTTGATGTCCACGAGTAAAAGTAAAAAACTACGTTCAAATTATGTTACACCAAAATAAAAGAAGTTCTAATATCGTCCCTTATATAAACAATTACTTAGCACATTTTCATTTAAATTGACTGTCAAGATTTTAAATATCTGAATAAGTAAGTCACTTTATTTAATTTGATTTATAAATTTAATTCGAACTCTGTAGCAACACTCAAGCTATTGGCTATGGACCACGAAGTTTTAAGCTACGGTTAAGTGACGAGGACGCTCCTGAACAGGAACCCCTTCTCTAAACTTCCACCCCTCTCTTTGAGAGACCATTGAGTGAGGGAAGCCCCTTTCATGACGGGTCTTCAGTGCTGTTAAGACTCGAAAATTTCAAGCCATGAGTTCGCCACCAGGAATTTTAGACTATCTCTCCCACTAGAATATTTCTTTTTAAAAGTGATTTATAAAAGAAATACA
>BMAO01016994.1:0-42593 GCA_019973975.1 Trichonephila clavata | reverse complement strand
AAAGCATTTATTAAAAAAGTGAATTTTTTTAACGTTGATCTTTTAAGATGGAACAAAGAGCTGTAATCAACTTTTACGCAAAGTTTGGTAAAAGTGCTTCGGAAACATACCAACCCATAAAATAAATTTACTGTGACTGTTATTTAAGTAGATCAAACGTTTTTGTGTGACACAAACGTTTTTTGGATGGAAGGGATATGGTAGAAAATGATCAGCGTAATGGAAGACGAACTTCATCTAGAACACCTAAAAATATTGAGAAAGTACGAAATTTTGTGCAAACGACCACTGTGCGTCATTAAGTACGAAGGTAGACTCTTTAAACATCAACAAAGAAACAATTCGAACCATCCAGCATGAAGATTTGGGCAAAACAAAAGTGTCTGCTAAATTTGTTTCACACACTTTATCCCTTAAACAAAAAGAAATGAGAAGTGAAGATTTGCGCAGAGACAAAGATCTCTCACAGAACAAAACAAAGATAACTGAAATTTTTTTAGGCTTGAAAGTCTGCGACTAACACGAAAACCCTTTTTTTCAGCTTTAACTCAATGCTATCGGTATGCTTGAATTCAAAATATGGGACGTAGAAATGTGGGAAAAAGTTGTATGAATTGATGAGAGCTGTTTTACTTTTCTTACAAATGATGACACTCAAAGGATTCGTTGGGAGCAATATGAACCTCATCTCATCTAGATTGCTTTCAACCAATCGTGTAGGCTGGAAGAAAAGGAATAACGATCTGGGAGGGCATTTGATTGGAATATATAATCGGTACTCTCTTACTACTATAAAATTTATCAGATATGGATTTGAATACTTATATCATGTAGAAAATACTGTTAAACTATTAATAAAAGATTAGTTAACATTTGGTAATGGAATATATTCGGATGACAATGCTACCCATCATGCCCAAACTGTGCCTGGTTTAACCATGTAGCAATAGCATATTTAATCATATGGCATGGCCATCAAAAAGTTTTGATATAAATGTAATCGAAAATATGCGAGGTGAACTGGAAAGGCATTTAAGAGAGTTGAATAACCATCCACCAATTGTCAAAAAACTAGAGATATCACTTCATAAAGCATTGTCTGAAATCACTGTAAAACCATTTTAGAAATTTACTACATCAGTACAAAGAATAATGAATTCTCTATACAAAGCAAAAGGTAGAAATATCAATTATTAGATGATGTGACAAGTCATTTGGCTAGTATGTTTACGTAAGTGAGTGAGTTTCACTAACACGTTTTGCTACTTACATATTACTATCTTCCATTTAGACCGACCTTTGGTGAACTTAAACTAATTTTTACAGCTAGCTTAAGATGGTATCTAATAGGTTGACATAACTCGCAAAATGTATGGCAATTGATCTTTGTCATAGAGGTAATGCTTAGGGATAAATCTCTCGCTGGGAGTCAATGTGCACGTGGCTTTTACTCATAAAAAATAATTTTAATTTTTAACAAATATAACGTACATAACTTGAATATGGAATATAATCAAAAGACACCTTATGGATTTTCCTTAACTAATTTTAAGAAATTAAATCAAATCGCTCTTTTATTTCATCATATATAGCTCTTACCTCCGTATTCACCATCAGTTGAACCAACATTGAAAGGAAGAAAACCAGGAGTTAATTCATAGTCGTAGGCTCAATAGTGATTGCTATTCAAGTTACAAAACTTTTACCTCTCTCAAATATGGGTTGAAATTAACCACTCTTGTGCAATAAGATAAATTTTACCATTTTTGTGACTGAACAATGAAAATGTGAAAATCAGAATGAATTGACACTATATGCTTACAACTTAAATCTAGATAATGAAACTTAAACCAGAGTCACTTTGTAACTAATTCGTCAACTCACACAGAACAAAAATAATTTAAAAAAAACAAGTACATTAATTATTTTTTATTTTTGTTAAAAAAATAGTGTATTTTCAGATAAATATTATAAAATGTTTCAATTACTTTAGAAATAGGACTTAGGCTGCTAGCACTTTTGGCAGATGTTAAAATTGGGATCTCTACGAATAGCCTCACGGTATACGTAACTAGTCGCTATGTTTTTGTAAATGAACAGAAAGTGCAGATCCTGCATCTAATTAGCGCATTTTTATTAGTTTCGGCGAACATTTCAAAATTCAAAATATATGCTACATTTTTATTGATAGAAAGTAATAAGAATGCGATATAATGTAATGTTCTATCAAATACGGCTTTGTGAGTGTGATTGAGGGAATACAAACGTCACACTATTGAGTTACTCAAGGGCTTTTGTCAGTAGACCTCGTAATTTCAAACCATGATCAAGCCACGAGGACAGCACCTGAGCTGATACCCCCTCTCCTCAATTCCACACCACACCAACGGGACGACGTTTGAGCTTCGTCAGATTTAACGTGCATCGATCACCCCCTCCCCCTACATAGCGATTCTTCAGTGGCACTGAGCTCGAACTCATGACCCGCCGGTCACAAGTCCGTTGTGCTTTATTAGATAAATAATCAGTATATGCATTTATTTAGATTTTTCAGAAAAATTATTTTATTTATGATAATTATTGAATTGCATATTATTTTGATTTATGAAAAAAATATTTGAGAAACATCCTAAAGATGTTGTCATCAGGTATTATTCACCTCAGCTTTAATAAATGTAATTGGAGTAATTTAGTGCTCTTCCTTGATGGCCGCTGTTGTGGAGGGATTACGGTTTGCCCAATTATGTGGATGGAGGTATCTCTGTGAAGTCATGGGTTTGACACCAGGCCCCACTAACACCTAATCGTGCAAAGATACTGATGCAGACTCATAATCATATCGAGACTCAAATTCAGCTCACATAACTGGTCTTGAAGAGTGGCATGGCGGCTCAGGTGTTCACTCGTTCACTCGACAGTGGGTCAAAATTCACAGGTCCTTCCCCAATAGCCCTTGTGCTGCTATTGAGTGTGACGTTAAGGTATCCGATTACCCAAAAACTGTGAATTTTGCCAAAAATTGACAATTTTTTATGATTTTATTTTATAGGGCGTTTTATTAGCCTTATAAAAATACCAAGTTTATCATTTTCCGTTTACTAGAACCAAAACAACAAGTGTTTTAGCAAAAGCAGATGCCATTATTTTAAGCAAGATGTCACACTTAAAAACTTGTTTTACTCGAAATGTGATTTTTTGAAAATAATCAAACGGAGTCAGCGATTGCTAAAAAAATTTTGAACATAATTAACTGAAATTTTTTCTGTAAGTTCTTAATAAAAGTAGAATTGTTTTAAACTTCAAATTTATCAATCACTGTTTTATTACAAAATTTACAGTCCCTTATATGAATATAATCACTGTCTTTTTAAGAATTTTCATATAGTAACCGAGATAAAGTGCTCTAGTTTTTGTAAAAAAGAAAATATCTCTTATCCTGAAGGTCATTTCAAAATTGAATAATATAGCAACGCATTAGACTGAAAAAATTGAAAATTTGTTCATAAACCTTTGGTACAGAATGGACCGCGTTTATGCTATTTTTTTGTCAATTTTTACCTATTCTTTCCCATTTTAGTAATAATAATTTCTTTTTCTCTTCTTAATTTTAGCACATTTTTCTTAAAATGCACTAAACAAATCTAAAAAAAAAAAAAAAATCCCATATCTCCTTTTTTTTAAAAAAAAAAAAGTTGTCGCAACCTGTCGGATACCTTAATAGGCAATCAATCAACTATCCTCGTAATTCAGAATTAAAACATGTGAGTGACGTAATTTTCTTTACTGTGCTATTATATTCTTCACAAGCTATTCTTTGCATTACAAAAAAACATTATATTATCTTATATTCCACTTGTTTGTTATTTAATTATGTTTCACTAAATAAAAGTATTAAAAATAATTTCTTTATAATTTATCATCTTCTTTTCATTGGGTATTTTTTTCTAAATTAAGCGGAGAAAGGAATGGACGTTGACAGAACGATCCGATGTATGCCTCGTGTCAGAATTCCTTTTCTTACTTCGTCATTGATAGCAATCATTTATCAAAAGACATAATGTTGAAAATCCCTTCTCCTTCAAGAAGATTCGGCCTTTGACGTCTCAAAAGGAGTGTTTGTTGATCTCCGGAAGTTTTTTTTTTTTAATGACAGAATTTCGCTAGGAGTAGAGTCAAACGAATGATAGATTATTCTGTACGCAACAAAAAAAAAGACTTTATTTTTGTTTTCTTGCTGTTACTAGTAAATCATTTTTAGAAAATGATGTATTTATGTACAACATATTTTGGAAATACTTCAAATTGATTAGACGGCGTTTAATTACACATTACTATTGTATAATACAGTAATAATGTAAGATGTTACTCCAAAGTAAGTATCAGATACAGTATCAAAAATTATTAAAATTTACAAATTCCTTAGTCATGAAATGGCAAATAAATCAATCCCAATAAAAATATAATTTTTCGGAATATAGATTTATAAAAGGTTACAAAAGCAATAATGGATAAGTTTACTTTTTTTCTCTTCGTTGCCCATCCGGTATAATGGTTAGTGATGGTGACTGCAGTGCCGTAGGACCTGAGTTCGAAACCCGGAGAAGGCATGGATGTTTGTAAATGTATAGTGCCTTCGCGCGGCATGTGGGTACTCTAAATAGCCGTCGAGCCGCAAGTCCTCTCGAGAGGTTGGTGGAAGAAGAGAAATGAGAGGCACCTTATCACTCCCCCCCAGGGTGTCCTCTCTCAAAATTAGGATGGAACCGAACAAAATCGTAAAACCGAGAACATCCAAGATTACACTTATTTAGAGTACCCTTATGTGCCACACAAGAGAGTACTGTACATTTACAAACATCTATACCTTCAACGGGGTTTGAACCCAGGCCCTACGGTACAGTAGTCAACCTTTCTAACCACTATACCTGACAGGAGGCAGTCATTGTACCAAAGTTGAATAGAAGCTGTTTATTAAAGACGGCACGAGATGTTTTAAAGCCGCCTATCTGGGATATACAGTTTAGTGACGCTGACTGTGGTGTCATAGGGTCTGAGTTTGAATCCCGGAGAAGGCATGGATGTTTGCTTTTGTATAGTGCCTTCATGGCATGGGGATACTCTAAATAGCCAACGAGCCGCAAGTCCTCTCGTGAGATTGATGGAAGGAAAAGAGAGGTGGGAGGACCCTGACTATCCCCCAGGTTGCTATCACTCAAAATTGGGGTGGAGCCGAGCAAAATCGTTCTGTCACCTGTGTAGGGCTCAAAGCTAAGGATAACAACCGGCGTAAAAATCTAGCCCCTAGCCGCGATGAATCTCGTGCACTTTGATCTGATGTTATTGTCGATTAGGTGGCATTAGTAACATGTTTTGTTATATACTAACAACTATAGTAAAATTTGTAAAAATATCAGGTCTGTTTATACTTCTCGTTTTTCCCAGCATTGAAGAAATATTTATAAATAGTCTTAATTTCGTTTAAACAAAAACATCAGAGCAAAAACAAGCAAATGTAAAATAGCTTTTCCAATCTTCAAAATTTTATCGAGATATGCTACAAAAAAGTTATGATATCCATTCTTATCTCTATAATCAGAGAAATTACTTTGATTCTTCATAAAACGTGTGCTAAAAATTTAAAATCTCATTAAATTTTTTACCAAAATGAGGTAATATATATTGATAATAAAGTGGGGTTTATGCTAAGTGACGCAAACAATTACTTTTCTTGAAAAGAAAACAATTTTTATCGAAAAATTATTCATTTTGCTAGAAAAATAAATTTGATTAATTGAAGACATATGGCATAGACTTTTACAGTATTTCATCAAATATATCATTGATAAAGCACTATTTAATAATAATCCGTAATAAAAAAAACATTTTACTTATTATATAATGATTTATTATATAAGCTTATTATTTATTATATAAGCTTATTACATATAAGCTTATTATATATTTAATTATTATATAATGAACCAAATTTTTTGCAGTTATAAAACTTCTGAAAATAATTATAGTCATAAATTATTGTAGATTGATATTTTAATGAAATAAAAAGGAAAAACAGTTCAACGCTAAATGTCGTTTTATTAAAAAAATAAATAGTTTCAAAAAGGTTTTAATGCTCCAAATGTATTTTTTTAATGAGATGAAAAAAGAAAGAAGCACTGTTTTTTTGCTTTAAGTAGCAAATAGAAGTGAAAGTAATAAACAGTTCTTTGAATAGACAACGTGAGCCAATTATTATTACAATTGTTCAAGTATCTTATTTCTCGAATATAGTAATGTTCCTTCATTTTTTTAAAAGTTTTTTTAATCCATGAATGGTAGAATGATTTTCAAAAAGTTAAAAATACATTTCCATTTCAGAAAGAAAAAGAAGAAACAAAAGAAATTTAATAATTGTAATTGGCTGAAGTATTCTCTTGGAAAGATTATTTAATCGGAAATTAAAGTGAATAAATTTTTAAATTTCTTAAGAGATTAAGTCATTCAAAATCTAAATAAATTTAAAAGATTATTGCACTTGCAAAACCATCTTGTTTTAAGATATTTGTAGATGCATAGAATTTAAAAAAGAAATAGAATAATAAACATTTTTTAACACTTTTAATATTTTATCTCTTTCTTTTTAATCTTTCTTCTTCACTGAAGAAAGAATAAGAGGCTTCTGCATATTCTTAAGTAACTATACTTATCGCCCGACGATTCCGAATGGCTTGAATTCGAAATTCCAGAATTGCAGGAAATCTACGCTTCAATCGAAATCTAAGACATATATTTAATCAATTTATAAAATTTTGAACAAAAGGAATAAGAAAGTGGAATACCTTCCAAACGACCATCCCAGACCAGTTCATCCTAAAAGGAGAGTGTTTGTAGAATGTTCTTTGAAACATTCGTATAAAATCGAAGAATGATGCAGCATTTTTGATGCATCATTTTGAGTGAGTGAGTAAATGAATATTAACGTCCCACGAGGCCTTTTGGGGACGGTCCGCGCTATTTTGAACCATGGTTAAGTGACGCGGACGACACCCCCCCCTCTCCTAACTACAGCAACACACCTACGGGAGGACGTTTGAGCTCTCGACGGATTTTACGTGCATCGCCTCCCTACACGGCGGGTCTTCAGTAGTACTGGGATCGAACTCATGACATGCTAGCCACGATCCGATGCCTAGACCACTTGGCTACCGCGGCCCATACATCATTTTGAAGGGAAGATGCTGAATATGCTATGAATCCCATTTAAAGTAATCTAATCTGTATTTAAATCAAATTATAAGTTTCATCTCCATCGACTTAAAAACACAATGCTGTCAAAAACAACCCACCATCCCATGCATACACGTCCTGACTTTGACAGGTACCTACTAAAGTCTAAGTCAGTGATTCTGAAACTGTGGTCCTCAGTGCGTTTCTAAGGATCCGTGAAGGTCTCTCATTTAACGTTCAGATTTTCTTCTTTTACAAACTCTGAAAGATCTCCTGTTAAAATTGGAAAATGTTCCATTCCAGACTGGATCACTTAAGTGCCCCCAATGGAAGCACTTTATTAGAACATACTCCAAAACTATTTCTGATACCTTTCCTAACAATTTATATGAAAAAAACATTTTCGGCAGAACTTTTTTTATCTTAAAAATTTCAGAAATCGTTTGGAAAGCGTAGAACCAGAATTATGACTTCAAAATTCAAATATTACACCTGATATATCAGCACTTCTAAGAAAATGCATCATTTTTCTTATTAAAATTTTACCTAGTACATTGAAATACATTTTATTTACTTGCAATTAGTATTTGTAATATTTTCATACTTAGATGTTGACTGTTTTCTTAAAGGAAAATAAGAAGCGATAAGAAAAAGTACGTATAAATAGTAGAGGCGGTCTTCTGAGGTTATTGAGGAACTTTTGAATAACTCAGTCATGTGTGGGGAGTCAGGGAAAGGGATGTTCAAGTTCTTAGGGGTCCGCGATGTCAGGCTGGTACATAAAGGGCAGGTCGACGATTGAAAGTTTAAGATCCGCTGGCTTAAACCCATCTAGAGTTAATGTGTCTAGTCTAGTGGTAATGTTCTTCAATTCATGTTAATCTTTACACCCTATGACGTATGTTCACCAGAAGAATCCAGAGGAAGAGCTCACGTACTCAATAAAAAAGACACGATTTTGGATGTTGTGGCTGCTAAAAATGTCCCGAGCATCATTAAATTTTCTTAAGGCGGTCTCTCTCTGTGCTGTTACAAATTGACCTGTTTGATGATGACTCATTCCTCACACTTTTTTTTGTTGTTATCTACGGAAGTGGGGATTATGTTATCGAAATCTACACTACAACATTGAAGTACTAAAAATACTTTATGAAAACGTTAAGAAATAAATGGCCAGAAATGGAGAATGATGTATGGTTGTTGAACTAAGACAATGCACCCGCTCATACGACCCTAAGTGTCAAGCAGTTTCTAGCCAACAAAAACATTACTACAATGGGGCATTGTCTTTATTCACCTGATTTGGCTTTATGCTACTTTTGTTTTCTATAGTTTGTCCCGTAAAGGGAAACCATTTCACTTCAGTTGAAGAGGCTCAGGTAAAATTGGAGAATCTCCTAAAGGGACTTCCTAAAACCACGTTCCAGAACTCCTGCCCGCAATGGCAGCTGCGGATGGTAAAGGTAACTAGTTTGAAGGTGATAATGTCACTGAGAACTGATTCGGTAAGTACAATGATTTATTGGACCTGTCTCGTTTTTTTTTTTTTTTTTGAGGTCACATCTTATATATATTGAGCTGAATTTAAAAAAATAATATATGTATTTAATGATTTATTTTTGTTTAATGTTTTATTTTTAAGTGCTTTATATTACATTTAAACATTTTTTTAAATTAAAATACGTAATCCTTTTATTTGTTATCTTTTATACGTAATATTACATTATTCCTTTTCTATATTCAACTATTTACCTTTTTAGCTAATTGCAGTCTCTTTTATTTTTCATTTAAATTCCTATTTTTAGTTCACACTCAACCTACATATATTTATATATCTTGTTCATATTTTCAATCGTTAATAAAATACTTTTTTTTATCCATTCAAGCTAAAATACATTTTTCGTAACTGGTAGTGTATGACACTTGATGTTAATACAGTTTTTTCAAATATTAATTCATTAATTAAATTGAATATTTTAATTATAGTATAAGAGATATATTTCAGTAAATATTATTCATACATGGTAGCAACTTTGAATAAAGCAGCTTTTAATTAATTTGTGATGGAGATTTAACTTAATCTGAACAATTATTAGCTGGTTAGACGTCAGCATTCTTTTTACATTGATTTTAAGATAAATTCCTTCTCATTATATTCAACTGTTATTAAAAATGTGGTTAAAAAGTTTCTAATGTTAATTTAAAAGGTGTTTTGCCACTTAATATTATGATTCTATAATATGTACATGCATATTTACATTAATTGTAATTAATTTACAAAAAGTAACTAAAATAAATTTTTCTTATTTGACGTAAGTAAGAATTGGCATTATTTCTCTTTTATATTACTTGTTCGATTATATTTAGATTTTTTTTAAAATGTCAATTTATTTAGTTATTTTTTTATTTTATAAAAAATTAGTTTTTTTTTATTTACAATCTCATTTAAAACAGGTACAAGTAGTAAATTTCAAGATATTTTCAAGGAAAATTTCGTTTTTAATTCTTACATAATTATTTTTAAAAAAATTTGATGAAAGGGAAAGTTATTTATTTTGTAATTATAAATTAGGGGTTGAATTTCAATTAATACCAGTCTATATTTATTTAAAAGCAGGTTTAATATAAAAATCCAGCTAACTTTCTAATGAAAATTTTAATAAGGAATTCTTGGAGTAAGTTTAGTTTGGAGGCAACATAATTAAATGCCGAAGGTAGACGAGATCATTTAACCAGAACCGCTATAAATTGGAAAGAACTGTGGTGAAATTGATTAAACCGCTGGGGTTGTACTTCCGATGACTCTATGAATAGGTACGACAGTAGAATAGAGTAGAATTTCAGATCTAAGTTTAACTTTAGATTGAGTATGGTGTCTGAGTTTATAAATCAATTAAGTTCTTCATCATTAAGGCAAAATTATGTGCTCTATTTAAGGTAGTTAATAAAATTTACCTTCATTCGTTAAGTAAATATTAATAGCACATGCATTAACTACATGGTATGGGATTAACTGTCGTTTACACAATAAGGATTATTACTTGCTTTATTAATGGTCCTATTTTTTTGTTGTTGAAATTCGAGAAACCACAAGTCTCAATCACTTCTAATTTTTTATTAAAATCTTCATTTGCTGGCAATAGTCTGAAATGTTCTTTCAGTGTTGATAAAATTGTATTCTTAAGTATTACAGGGGAGAAATACAAATTAATGCTGCAATGGATATTGGATTATGACTGGATGGATACCAAAATGTTTATTTAGTAACCTAAGATATAACACAATATTTCAGTAAAAACTGAAATTTATTGCAAGTTTTCAATTACTATTTTAAAATATGGTGGTGGTGGGACTAATTCCCATCCGGTCTAATGAACTAGATCAAATCCATGACCCCTAAATCTACACAAAGTCTAAGAACAGCAGGGTGGAAACCAACAGCCTCCTCATAACAGAACCCTAGACATTGCACACTATTTTCCTCTAATATTACTTTACTCTTTCCTCTAATATTACTTTACACAGAGCTTAAACATTTAATGTCCTCACTACTACTATAACGTTATAATGATTAACTTAAGACGAAGTGACAATTCCTGACTTTCGGTAGTCTTCCAATCAATTGCAATTAGACTTTAACGCTTCTTCGTTAGCTTAAGTTATCACTTCCTTTTTATCTCACTTCTGGCTTCTTAACTTTTTGTTTACATCTACACTTCATTGCCACTTCATTTCACTTCTAATCTACTCACAGCTCACTAACTGCCAAACTTGCGAGTAAAGAATATATATATTAAACTTAATTTGCCTATCCCGTTTTCTGCTTTTCGTAGAAGATTGGTTGAAAGTGCTGGCTCAAAAGAATTCCCCCAGAGGGTTAGGGGAATGATGGGTATAGGTCCGTCACAAGAAGTTAGCAAATATCCATCTTATTTTTAAATTTGTACGGTTTATTGGTGATTTTCTTCTTATCGTCACTGTTAGGAATTTGGAAACCAGGGATATAAATTTTTAAAGTTCAATCCAACTGCGATATTCAAAAGAAGCACAAATAAATTTGAATGATATATTCTGTACTTTTGATTGTATCCGGGTTACACCTGACATTATCTATGAATATTTGAAACGCATTTCATCATTTTAAAATTTTAACTACGCAAAAACGATTACGCCTTTATTAACACTGTTTAATTTAACTGGATTACATGACTTCTCCCAAATGTTTCGAGAAAAATATTTCTTGGACGGCTGTATCATTTTGAATAAATTATGTAAGATACAGATGCTCCTTAGTTAACAGATTATTCTCCCCTAAATTCCGTGCTGAATCATATCAAGTTCATTCAATATGGAATACATTTTAGTATTCCACTTTACATATTTTAACCGAAAGAAGTCGCGCTCTCCATATTAACGTTAGAAGTCAGCGGGGAGACGGAGTCCCCCCAATTCTTTTGTTATAATTGCTTTTACTGTACACAGTAAAAAACGCAATTCCAGTGAATAATTTAACCAAGAGAACGCAAACTTACACACTTCTAAGTACTTTTAAATTGATAATTTGAGAAAAATATCCAATCAAACTGAACTAAAATGTTTCAAATGGGCGTGACTATAATAAAGGACACAAACCTCAGACACTTTTCACAAACGGTACAGGGACGATATTTGCAGTCAAAATTCTCATATTTTGTCCAAGTTATAGTAGTTTTATTGTCCTTTGATCATTGTCAAATAGCATATTGAACTTTTTTCCTGTTTCTATCTTTTTGACAGGGTGCAGTATGTCTTGTGGTACACGTGGCTGCATATCTTTCCTGATGGAGGTTTTTAGATAGCATTTGAATATTTTCCTTTCAACACAAAGGTTTTAGGTTCATCGCTTTTCTTAAATTTACTTTTGCTATCATGATTAGTATCGATTATTTCATCAGGTTCTTACCTTGCTTTATCAGTTTCAACTTCATCCAATACAAATCGCCGATTAAGCCAAGTACCCTTAAGATTGTAAAAAAAAATAAAATCCATTTACCCCTCTCCTCCCCCCGAAAAAAAGGGAGATGTGTGACAAATACATTTTAGTTCTCGTGAAGTCCGGAAGACCGTCATATAGGAGGATATTAACAAGAAATAAACAGTTTTCCAAGAATTAAAGATTTCGTGATCCTGGGATGACTATGTGCCCCATGCGACCACTCTCTTTGAGGTTGATATAATCAAGACTCGAACACAAGGCTCGACTTCAACACCGCCTTCAACGAATGTCCTGAAATTCATGATCATTAAGTTTTTAAAAGCCCAATTCACTTAGTTTGTATATCTTGAAATATGGGTTGAAGAGCAAAATTATTTTTCATTTAATCGTGTCTCAGAATTGTTAGATCTGACCACGTTACTTTATAATATAAAAGTGCTTTTATTAGGATGTTTAGTAAACAAAATTAGTTAAATTCGATTCAAAGCAATAGTAAAAAAGTTTTAGTAATATTGTACTTCAATATTATTATAAATATTGTATGCATCTGAAATGATATTAATCGAAGAATGTTTAAAATCCAATGTTACTGTGAAAGCTAAAAAAAAGGGGTTTAATTTTATATACTTTTAAGCATCTCAGAATAGAGAATTCAGAACTTGGAGTACATGAATCCCTTTTTTCTGTGCGCTTTAAAACAATTAATATCAACTCGATGATTTTATTTTTAGTGACAAATAATAAACTGTCTCAAAATCCTGATTTCCCTTTAAATAATTAAAATACATTACAATTGTAATAATCCTATACAATAAAAGTAATCGTGCACTCCAATAAAATGTTTTATTTTTGCAAGGTAAACGTTAGCAATATTTACATCTCAACATATCTTTATTAAATTAAATTTTCTATATAAGGTATTTGTAGATTATAAAATACTTCTGAGTTTAGAAATCAGCATCCATATCAAATGGATACCAAAGCAATAAATTAAAAAATATAATACGATTTAAATACGTTATAAAAAATTTACACAATTTTTCCTCTGTACATGCAGCACAATTTTGTGCAGAGCAAAATAACACCTTAGTGTTTTTAATGCGACAAACAGTAAATTATCGACTAAAAATTGTAGAAAATGTAATATTTTAAAAGTGTGTTTCAACTTAGATGTATAAAATAGAGAAAGTATTAAATCTACTACGAGAGACTTTCAATCACAGGTTTTATTCTTTTGTACCTTTCCTCTCATGCTCTTGTGTAAGAGGGAGATACATGAAATAAAATCTGAAGAGTATTCAACTCTAAGCTCTTGCCTATAAAATCTAAGAAAATTAAAGCCAGTCTTTCGCTTCATTTCACGCATACCCATTTTCTGAAGATTAAACCAAAAAATTAAGTTCAGAAGTATTTAATACTATATTCATAATTTCGATCGCATTTGTTTATATTTTTTGCAAAAAACAATATGCTTCTATTTAAATTTTGATTTGATCTTTAACCCCACAGTATAAAAAATCTTATTAAATAAGACATTTAAAATCGGCATTCGTGCTGTTTTTTGAGGATTTAGAAAGTAAACTTGATTAATTTGTTTCATTTTTTGTGAAAATTCTGAAAGATGTCGAAAAAAAATAATAAGCAACACTATATTCCATTTACAGGAGACATAAGATAGAATATCATAGAACTTGTTCATTTTTTCTTAGAAAATATTAACTAACACCTCATTTATTTATTCATCGGAACTGTAAGAATTTTAATGAGATTTAATATCCAAGAAGACTTAGAAGAAAACAAGGCTTTTAAATTTTTGAATGTTTTTTTGGTTTAATTTAAAAATACAAGTAAAAAAATTTCAATATTTTATATATATGTAGAATTATTTTTTTCAAGCAAAAGTAATCTTTCATATATACTAAACATTCCTTCTCACACATTTTTTTTCAAATTAATAGCTTAATTCTTCCTTCATGGAAAATCAGCTATTAAATAAAAAAAAAGATTAAAGGGGAACTGCTGCATATTAATGACCCTAGTAAATGAGTGCTTAGTTATTGAACTTAGGACTAGCAATGTTCACAATTGGATGTTTAAGTCATGTTTCTTCAAAGAATCTTCATTCTGAGTATGTGATAATAGAGGGCTAACTATATCTGTTACTCAAAATCTTTACTTTAATGAGCCATGGATGTGGAACTCTGTGTAGCAACTTGTTATCTGATTGTCTGGATTCAAAACTAAATACGGAATTCTTACAGAATAGAAATATATATGCAGTTTGGGACGATAGATAAGCAAACACTAATATATATTGCAATGAAATAGCATAGAAAGCGATCTTAGATGTCGAACGACAGGGAGCGGTGTGTTAGTGGATAAGTTAAATTTCAGATAACAGAAATATTTTTTAGTTATTTTCACCAATTTCGACATAGAACATACATTCCCTTATTCTCTATCCTACCATTTTTCTTATTAAAATATTCGAAGCAAGGCGCTAAAGCCGAAAAGATAAAACCAGTCTTAAGATTTTTATAGCAGACATAAATCCTTGACAGCATAAGCATAGACCTCAAAAGGGGTTTTGGCATTTTATGTGTCTTAAAACACATCTGCAGCATCTTAACTGAAACTTTAAAATATTTTATAGCATCATAGAAGATGGATAATAAATTTAAAGGAACGGGCAGTTGTATTATCTTACAATGTAACTCAATTCAAAACTAAGTCGTTTACTCTTGTGTGAAGAATATTGAAAGATTTTTTTTTTTAGCAAAAGTGTCATTCTTATGACTTATTTCGTTTTAATAACATTCTGAATGTCAAAAACATTGAACGCATTTTATTCTTTGCCTTAGGAATGTTTTGGAGATAAAATGTTTCTGCAATTTATGAAATACTAAAACGTTGCTTATTAGTTAATAGTAATGTATTGAGAAAGAAACATTTCAGTTTCTGCTTGACTTATTTTCCCAACATAAATTAGTTTTAAGTCTCAAGCTTCAAACCTTTAGTTTGAAAACTACCATTTTTTGACTTTCTATTACATGTGACATTAAGAACAGTTTATGTTTGAGAAGAAGCACCTAAACTCAGCTAGTGTCTAGACAGGTGGCTGAAAAAGGGCAACCGCATTTCGCTATGTCAACGCAAGTAGAGGTTTTAAAGGAAAACCTCTTTCGGTTTCTAATTCAAACATTTATCTTCGGAGCAATTAACTATTCAAACCTATGTTTCCATCCAAAAAAAACTTCTTTTCAGACTGTTTGAGTTTCTTCTTGATATATTGTTCTTCATGACCATATACCCGTACATCTTTAAAAATGAAATATCATTAGTATTTTATTGTAAACCATTTTTTTATTTTTCTGTATTACAAGGATTCTACATTTAAAAATAAATGAAATTACTTAAAAGTTTTCATTGCAAATTTTATTGGAACTTTGTTTTTTTAATTCTTTCGATATAAACTCTATTTTTATAATTTAAAAATTTCACATTTTTTGCGTTTTATGCATTACACCTCTACGATTGAAATAGCTAACTGAGGTAACAAAAACAAAAAAAAAAAACTAAAAGCATTTTTGGAATTTTGTGTGTGAGAAAAAAAATTCAAATTTTGTTTAGTCAACTAACAAGAAAGACAATATTTGTTTGGAGCAAATGTGAAATAAATTATTCAAAAAACGAATAAAACTTAGGGATTTCATATTATTTTCGAAAAAAAAATGGCCAATGGAAAAAATAGTAATTCTTGAAAAAATATTAAATTTTATGTAAGATTAAATAAAAAAAAATTAAGTAAAATACACAGTTTTATAAATATTTTCTCATCTAAATTTTAATAACATTTTTATTATTAAGGATGTAACAATTATTGTATTTCTATGCAATTCCTTAAATGCATTACTAATTTATGTTTTGATCTAATAACGTGAAAAATATTTTTTTCAGTTTAACTTCTTATAATACCCAAACGTTTGTCAATTAATACATATTATTGTTTTCATAGGTTGAGCTTATTCAAAAGGATGAGTTAAGCAACTGCAACAGTCTAACAAAAAATCTCCTTGTAAATATATTAAAAACCTTCAAATAGGGCAAAAAATGTAGATTTTTTTATGCACACTTACAAGCAGATTGACCAGAGATTCCATGATAAATAGTATGTGGGCAATATTTGGTAAAATAATTTCCAAATATGTTGAAGTCAACCAAATTAGATAAAAATTTTATTTCCAAGAATTGAAGAATGTTCTAAACATGTTCAGTTTTCATCAGATTTTAAGCGTCGAAAAAAAGACCAGGTATTAATTCGCTACTCATAAGAAATATATTTCTTTTCTGAAAAAAAAAATACTGTATGTGTAAATTTTTTTTAATATTATGTTTTCTTCTGTTGTGTTATCAAAAGCCTTTTCTTCTATAAAAATTCTAAAATCGCAGTTAAATATTCTGTAGAAATCAGCGAGTAAAAATTGTTCAAACTCATAATGTACACCGAATGTTAAATATGAATTATGTTATCTATATATATAATGGAGAAAAGCGACTCACTCACTGACTGACTGACTAATCACTATATCTCCAGAACTATTCAACGTACAGACTTGAAATTTGGTAGACATGTTCCTTTCATGGAGTAGAGATCCTCTAAAAACGGATTTTGCGAAATTCCAACCGCAAGGGGCATTAAGATGCGTTAAAAATAATTGTTTCCATTTTTAAACTACTCGATGTAAAATCTTGAAATTGGGTAAGCAAATTCCTTTCATAGAGTACAGATCCGCTACAATATGAGTTTGGTGAAAATCGACCCCCAAGTGGCGTTGCGGGGGCTTAGGGGGAATTATAGATAATTATTTCCATTTTTAAACTATTGGACTCAAAGTCTTTATATTTGATAAATAGATTCCCTTCATAGAGTAGAGATCAGCTACAAGATAGATTTTGGGAAAATAGCCCTCCAAGTGGCGATGCGGGGGGTTAAGGGGCGTAATAGATAAATATTTTCATTTTCAAACTACTTGACCTACATGCTTGAAAATTGGTAGGCCTGTTTCTTTCATGGAGTATATATCCGCTACAAAATGGGTTTGGGAAAAATTGACCCCCAAGGGGTGTTGCGTTGGGTTTAGGGGAGATATAAATAATTATTCCGATTTTTAATCTATTAGACGCACAGTCTTGAAATTTGGTAAGCAGATTCCTTTCATAGAGTAGAGATCTGCTACAAAATGAGTTTCGTAAAAATAGACCCCTCCAAGTTGCATTGGAGAGGGGGTTAGGGGGCGTTATAGATTATAATTATTTTTATATTTTTAATTATTATAATTATTTTTATATTATAATTATTTTTGAATTTTTAAACTATTTGACGTACTATCTGAATATTTGATAAATAAATTACTTTCATAGAGTAGAAATCAGCTGCAAAATGGATTTTGTGAAAATAGCCCCCCAAGTGGTGTTGCGGGGATTAAGGGGCGTAATAGATAAATATTCCCGTTTTTAAACTACTTGACCTACCTGCTTGGAAATTAGTAGAGATGTTTCTTTCATAGAGTAAATATCCGCTACAAAATGGGTTTGGGGAAAATTAACCTCAAGGGATGTTGCGGGGGGGACTTTATAAATTCCGATTTTTAAGCTATTAGGCATACAGTCTTGAAATTTGGTTAGTAGATTCCTTTTATAGGTTAGAGATCCGCTACAAAAAATGAGTTTCGTTGAAATCGACTCCCAAGTGGCGTTACGAGGCTTAAGAAGCGTTATAGATAATTATTTCCGTTTTTAAACTACTGGAAGTACAGTCTTGAAATATGATAAACAGAATTCTTTCAAGGAGTAAAGATCCACTAATATAATGTGTTTTGTGAAAATCGACCCCAGGTGGCGTTGAGGGGGCTCAAGAGGCGTTATAGATAAATTGTTTTTCCATGTTTAATTTATTAGACTAACAGTCTTTAAATTTGGTAAGCAGATTCCTTTTATACAGTATATTTCCTAAAATGGGTTTTGTGAAAACAGACCCCCAAGTGGCGTTGCTTGGGCTCAAGTGGCGTTATAGATAATTATCCTCATTTATCATCATTATCTCATTTAGACGTACAGTCTTGAAATTTGGTAAAAATATTCCTTTCGCAGAGTAGAGAACCGCTACAAAATGGGTTTCGCAAAAATCAAACCACAAGTTTCAAGGGAGTAATAGATAAATATTTCCGTTTTTAAACTATTATACCTACCTGCTTGAAAATTGGTGGGCATGTTCCTTTCATGGAACAGAGTTCCATTAAAACGAAACATTAAAACGAAAATCGACCCCCAAAAAGTGTTGCGAGGGGTCACGGGGAGTTATAGAAAAAAAATTCCTGTTTTTGAATTGTTAGACCCACATACTTGAAATTGGTTAAGTATGTTTCTTTTTTTGAATAGGGATCTACTAAGAATGTATTTTAGCGAATCAACTCCTGGCGGAGCAGGGGGTTACTAGGGTGTATTGACACAAAAAAAATTCCTTTTTTCGAACTACAAGGACTATAATAGTGGAATTTGGTTTGCATTTTCCTTTTTTTAAATCCGCTAAGAACAGTTATATTGGAGGACGACTCCCAACGGAATTACGGAGGATATTGATAGTAAAAACTTCGTTTTTACTCTATTAGACTTAGACTTAAAATTTGTCTCGCGTGTTTATTTTACGGAGTAGAGATCCACCAAGAATTGATTATGCGGAAATCCACTTGGTTATAGGGTTACAAAAGTGCAAACATCATTCTATACTTAAGTTTTTAAAATTTTTAGAAAATACTAATTAAAAGTACTGTCCTTTTTTATATCAAGAGTCGAGAGTTACAGTTATACTCATATATTTCAATATAATCGAATTCTGAATACTAGGGCTTAGATATCAATAATATAAATATTAATATATATATAAACAGTATATATTTATAAAGCATCATGAAATACCCAGCGAAGCGGGAGGGTAACGGCTAGTATCTTTATATGAGGCATTATTCAATATAATTACTTTAATGCCTTGTTGGAAAACAATATACTGAAGTTTTGACTATATGCACACACACACACACACCACACACACCACACACACCACACACACAACACACACACACACACACACACACACATATATATATATATATATAGTATATATATCATCCATAATATATACAAATAGTTATAAATCTGAGTATAACAAGTGAAGACAGTAAGAAATATTATCCACAGTAGTAGAATTGCAAACTCTTGGTCTTAGGAACCAAGATTGCAGGTTTAAACAATATTTTGTAACTAGTCAACCTTCAGATGTAATTTGTCTGTACAATGGGCCATAGGGAAAGGAAAAATTCTTAGTAATGTAATTATTACCAAATAAAATACACATTACTGTAATATAACAATAAAATTTAATAAACTACTAACTAGTATAGTTAAAATAGATGTGATCAAAATTAGAAGATGATAAAATTTACCTCGAACACAGCATCAGTTTAACGTTTCCCGCCAATACAAAGGCAGTATTAGCAGTACCGTATAAAATAAAATTAGTAAATTACGATAAAATAAAAAAAGTACGTCTATATATATATATATACATTTAAAGGCTTTAAATGTATATATATACATGCTTACTTTTTCATTTTATCATAATTTACATTTAAAGGATTTGAATACTGATATAAAATTTATTGAAAAAATCAAAGGACTTCCTAAACATACACAATGGTACTAAAATAAAATAAAGTATTACTCCTGAATTTCAATTTGTGTGACTTCATCGTTGACTAAAAGAACCTTAAATCGAAAGTATACGAAGATTTGATCATCAATTAGCTTAACTCATAATTTTTATCCCATAAAAATCGACTTCTTTTATCGTAATTACATTTTTATAAGAAAAAGTGCTCTTTGCAATGATCTTTTAACGATTAGGGTTGAAATTACCTATTAAAATACGAATAGCAGATCTTGTTTTCTTCTTCTTCATACTGCTAATTCCCCCCCCCTGCTGTTTTATGCTACTTTAAATCTTTGTAATTGCTTCTCAAAATGGTTGTAAGTAGCCTTTGAGTGCAAAGATTTATTAAAACTGTTGATAAGTGCAAAAAGAGCTAACTAACTGCTTAAAAATGTTTTTAATTCGAGAGAAAAAAATAAATGTGTCGACTTAAAGTATATATTTGCCCCCAAGGAAATGAACAGAGTATTCACGAAAATAAACAAGTGCATTTATTTTCTGGAAGAGAAACAGCATTTTTTATATAAGATAACTTTTTTCCTCTTGATCTTCTCTCTGAATTAAGTTCAGATAGTTTTACTTTAAGAAAAGAATAATTATTTTCCATGCAGGTAATAAACTCGTTCATAAAAAGTAACAGAATTGACTATTTTTCTAGGAAATACAGGTTATCTTCGAGATATTCGATGATTAAAAAATAACATTTTAACATAATACGAAAAGAAATTCACAAGATAAACAACATTTGAACTGATTAGATACGACATTTATTATTAAATTGCATTTTGGAACGATTTTTAGAGTATCAAATAATTACGAAGTGCATGGTCTTAAAGATTTTTCGATTCCATTTAATTTGAAATATTTTTTGTACGTTATAACCAAATAAAAATAACAAAATGCTGTTAAAATTTTGAAAAAAAAAACGTATCTTAACAAACTAGATGTAATAAAAATAGTTTATTATTACAAAGTTAACAGAAATTCATCGGCTTTACGAAGGATACTGAGGATAAAAAATAAGTGTTTTAGAATATATTTTTAAAAATACTGATTGAAATTTGTGTTTTTTTTTCTTTTTGAAAGTCGTTACTCCTCGCTTCTTTTAATGCAGAATATCAAATTAGTAATTAGAGCATACAGTAAATAACACAGAAATATAAACGATTTATTGACTTGTGTGCATGACGCAGCAAGTCACCCATCCGTTATAGTGGTTATCGAAAATGACTGCTGTGCCGCAGGGTTTGGTCTCGAATCCGGAAAAGGCACGGATATTTGTAAATGTATAATGCCTTTGCGCATGGGGATATTATATATAGCAGTTGCCCCTCAACTTTGTTTTATGAATTGAGAATATTTTATGAGATTATGTTTAAAGTTTTTCTTATTATGTTTAAAATTCCGTCTTAAAACATACCATCTGTATGTTAAGATGTACAATATTGTTTTTAAAAGTTTTGTGAAATACTTGTTTAGTAAAAGTTTTGCACTCTGATATGGAAAGGGTAATGTGGCTAGAGAGATTGTTTGCAGGAGAAGATAGAATATTTTTCAATTGTGATATTGGTGACAAATTTTACAACAAATTTTGAACCGCTGAATTTTGCAATAAAAATAGATTTTTCTGGAAGCCCCTACATGATTCTAAGATGATACATATCTGAAGAAGAAATCAGAAGTTTTATAAGCACAGTACATAGAAGCAACGGGAGAGACAAACTTTTAACTGCGTATCTATTGTACTTTTCGTATGCCTTATGTCAAATAGTAATTATGGATTTCAATTAACTGAACGTGAAGTTTATAATTTATTTTGTGGTCTATTTTCAAGTGCGTACGTCTGTATTCGTTTTATAATTTGAATTATTCGTTAAATGAAAACAAATGTTCAGTTACCTTTTGTCTTTTTTTGTTAATTTAAGAGAGAGTGCAGAGTTCAATGAAAGATTAAACTTTTGAATAAATGACATTAAACCATGAGAGTATTGCGTCAATGCATTTCAAGTTTTTTCGTGAAAAAATTAATGCGTGTTATACGGTGAACGTACCTAATAATTGCAGCTAGAAAGTATAGATGTGCATTATACGGCGGTGAGCTTTATACACCGAACTTTATAATAATTCACACTCACACACACACAGAAACCCTCTTCCAATATATTTTTCTTATTACAAAAACTAACAGTTTAATAAGAACAAACAATACAAAAAAATAATTTTTGTGCACTGAAATTTGTATTGTTTTGACGTAAGACATGATGTATTATTTCTTGTTACAATGTGTAAATAATCATTCGTTTAATTCAGCATGTGCAAGGTTCCGTTTCATAAATAATATTTTCGAAAGATATACTTAGTAAAAAACTATAATAATATATTTTATAAAATAAAATATAAGCTTTCTTTTATTTATTCCCATTATTTCTTATATTTCCTGCCAACTAGATTAAAAAATATTTTAAATAGAAACCAATTTTGTTTCAATATGGCAACTATCTCAACAACCGTTCTGAAAATTAGGATTCTCAGTCTAGTTGAAAAGTAATAAAATGTATTGAGTGTGTGTTTGGGCAGACTAATGACAGAAATTTGTAAGAGTTACTTGTATCTTACTTTTAGACACAATTTGCTTTCTTACTCGTCTTTCCCGATACTCTAAGCTATTAGAATTTTACTGCAGAGCCATTATGGCATTTTATATGTGAGTACAATACACGCTTAAAACTTTCTGCCGTATATTTCATTCCGCCATATTGCCGCCATTCATTTGGGGGATATTTTTTAAATGTACTGTGGTAACCCCGTAGATGTAAATCGTCAATCCACGCCATCTCAATGCTCGTCGTTCATCTATGATAATTCTTTTATGAATGACTGAGCTAATTAATATTAATGGCACACTCTTCAGTTACACCACAGCTTTTGGCGACGGAGGGCATTTGACCTTCGAAATATGTAGTATGCATATATACATGTATATAATATTGCGTGTGTGTGTGTGTGAATATCCTTTTAAGAACACACACAAATGTAATATTGAATTTGAGAAATATATTTGGAATTAATTTAAATGTTGTATGTATATAATACCACACACACACACACACACACACACCATTTTTTTCGCCTCTAAAGTAGCATTGCCTTTTAAATAACATTGGATGATAAAAATGTCTTCCGGCATTTCACAGTTCGACTTTAAATTTTCGTTTCTTTGAGACAGTTAAAGGCAAATGAGCAGAAGCTCAAGCGCTGTTGGACACATATCTCTAAAATGTAATTCCTCAAATCAAGGTCCATTTGAAATGGCATAATGTTCCAACCGATAAATGTTGAGTAAGAGCAGTTTCGCATGAGCAAAGTAAATTGACTGTTGTTCCATGCATTAAATTTTACATATGAGGTAAAAGAGAAGATTTGAATTGAAAGAGAAAATTTAAAATTCCATCTATTTAGATGGAAAATAGTAATTAAACTAAAACTGCGCTACCTCCAAAGATTGAAATATTAAATTTACAAAAAATATTTCAGTCAATTAAATTGCTTTGAAATATTCTGCAAATTTTTTTTTTTTTTTGCATTTTTCTTCATTTGCATTAAACATTTTAAATCAAGTGTTTGTATGTGTTTCCGTCTAGTATATTTCCAGTTCTAAAAAAAACAATTGAGGGATTTATTTCATTTCACCAAATCGCATCATCCATTTTTTTTATCATCTTCTTTAAATATCTACATTTACATTCAATTAATGGGGATATTAATAGAAACCTATTTTTCTAATTCTATTCAATTATTTATTATTTTAATTACCGAGATAAATGCTTTAATTTGAGATTAAAATGGTTTCTTAATTACAGAAATAAGTCTATTTGCTCTTAATTACTTTTTATGCGATCGCAATTAGGATTATTCTTCAAAACCACCAAAATACTTTTCAACTCTTCGTTGAGCAACTGAGCCCACTAAAGATATGTCTTATAGGCTCTAACATTTCTAACATTTTTATCCTAATTTATTTTCAAGGCTGTAATCAAAAAATATTATGCGTTTGAAATATGTTAGCGTAATTAAGGCTAAATTATTCTTACTGGCTGTGCATTTAAAAATTGCGTAATGATTCTTTAATTATACGTAATTATTCTTATCTTTTCTTGTTGAAGTAATTATAACCAATACCAAGGGAATTTGAGCCCTATTTCATATGAAATTATTACAGTTGTTCATTGGTTGATTTAACTAATTTGAAATTAATGGCGTAAAAATAGAATTTTTTCTTCTAATGTATAAATATTTTCAAGCAGATTTAATTTATTCCGAAAACCAAGAATATTTTAAATTCGAAACGTTTCCTATAAAAGATAATTAGATTCCTCGTTTTTTTAAAAGTTTTCTGTTTAAGACAAAAATTTATTGCTGAAGAAAAATGATCGAAAGTTAAAAAATGTTCTTATGATTGAATTAAATATTTTTCAAACTCTATGATTCAGATTCAGTAATGTCACATGTAGGAGTATTTAAATAATACATCACACTTTTTTAACGCTCGTAAATATATATATATATATATATATATATACTGCTTTATGGCGCAAATCAATTATAGTTCCAATACATAAAAAGGGTAAAGATCCCACAGTGATATTAAAGGATATAGACCAATATCATTGACAAGTATCCTATGTAAGACAATGGAAATAATGGTAACAAAAGGTTGGAATTGTATGTGGAAAACTCTAAGTTTATTGCCAACGGAACAGGGAGGTTTCAGACAGTACAGATCTACCAACCAACATGTTACACTCCTAAGCCAGACGGTGAAAGATGCGCTGGATAAAAAACACATTTTGTCAGCAGTATTTGTGGATCTGAAATCTGCATATGACTTAGTTTGGAGAGAATATCTTCTCCTGAAACTTTCAAATATTGGTGTCCATTCAAACTTGTTTGGATGGTTTAAGAGTTTCTTCAGCCAACGAATCTGTAGAGCTCGATACGAAGGCTGCTATTCAAAATACAAGATTCTAAGGACTGGTCTACCACAGGGAGCCGTTTCCAGCTGCCTTTTTTTAATCTGTATATAAGCAACCTAATTGCTGAATTAGAGAGACTTGTTGGAGTTAAATGTCTACTATATGCAGACGACCTAGTGTTGTGGACAGAAACACCTAAATATCATGCTAAGGAGAAATCTGAGGCAATCTTGAATAAAGTTTTGGAAATCCTTGATTACTGGTGCCAAGATAATAACATGAAAGTAAATCTGGATAAAACAGTCTACCAGACTTTCTCTCTCACCCATCAGCCATTGCAACTGAACCTCTCATACCAAGGAATTAATGTTCTCCAAACAAATTGTTTCTCATATTTGGGTATTAATTTCGATCGAAAATTAACATGGAGACAACACATTAAATTGACCGTGGAACGCACGACTAAGAGGTTAAGTCTTTTGAAAAGAATTGCTGGCTCGAAATGGAGTTGTTCTAAAACAACTCTAGAATTAACATATAACGCTTACATTCTTCCACTCATTACCTACTGCTGTGAGCCTTTGGTTGCGGCATCTAAACAGGTGATTGATCTCCTAGAGAAGTGTTCCATAATCGAGCATTACGGCTAATTACGGGAGCTGTGAAATCAACACCAATCGATGCTCTGTTGTTATGAACCCATCAAATGCCTATTAAATCTATTATAGAAGAACGGGCTTTATTATTATGGGAGAAAATTACTAGAATCCTAGAATGTCTATACCTTTGGAAGGATTCTTTATCCTATACCAACAGAAATCTCAAATCACAGAGAATCCTTCAGAAAGTCATGGCTCTTAAAGAGCTTCATTGGTTTCATCTCGAACCAGAAGATCTAATAAAATCTTCCTGCCCGACTGAAAGGTATGACTTTGCACTTCCTACAGAGCTGCTCTATGAGGTCCAAAAGAAAGAAACAGATAGTCAAATCCTAAGGATACTTTCTTTGGAGACTTTGGATTCCCTATACCCTGAAGATGAATGGCTATACGTTTACACAGATGGTTCCAAGTTGATAGATTACAGTAATGCAGGTGCTGGAGTCTGCTGTAACCTATTCTCCTTCTATACACCAATAGGAATTCACAGCACTGCTTTTTATGCCGAAATTTCAGCTATACGTATTGCTCTATCTCAACTTCTTTGCCACACAGATCGTGTTTCAAAAGTAGTTAATCTGTGTGATTCAAGGGCGGCCCTCCAGGCAATATCTTCCATCGAGGCACCTTTGTCAAAGGATATTTTCAAATGTCAACCGTTAATTAGTGATTTACTTCAAAGCCACGTAGACATTGCCATGCAATGGATTCCGGCGCACTGTGGCATTGATGGGAATGAAAATGCCGATTGCTTGGCGAAGAAGGGGACAAAAATCTTACAAACCTCTATAATAATACAGTTCCTTTTTATAGCGCCAAAAGAATTATAAAGAAATACTACAGAGAGCACTTCTGGTCTAAATTCAACCAAAAGAATAAACAAACGGTGTGGTTTAGCAAACTCCTTCATATTCCAAAATGGCCACGAGATAGAGCTGTGGCCGATTTTCGAATCGCCACTGGCCACGACTGCCCATCTAAGCATCTAAACATGATAGACATTGCTCAGAGTCCACTTTGTAAACTGTGCGACTCCAATGAAGAAATGGACGCCATTCATTTGGCACGCTGCCGTGCACTCAGCTCTGGATCCATGTGGGGCAGATATTGGGAGGCCAGACACAAAATGTGTGATTTATAGACTGTACTGTGAACTTGTGTTTCTATTCTTATTTTTTCTTTCATTATTTTTGTGTTGTCCTTTGTTTGTTTTTTGTCAAAAAATATTCTCTGCTTCTCATTTTGTATGCAGTTGTCTTGTAATCCGCCATTGGAAATAAAAAAAAATATTACTTATTTCAAAATTCTCTTTTTTTTAGACTTTCCACTATTAGAAAAAATAGGCTGTTCTTTCTTTTCAAAATAATTAAAAGTTTCAAATCCAAAATTCTTTTTCAATTCAGCTTACCTTTTTTAAAATTTTTTGTCCTTCTTTGTTTAAAATAAGTATGTTTTTGCTTATTTTATGTTTCCTTTTTTTCAGAATAGTTAAGAAAATTGAAGTATCTTCAATATTTGTAAGAATTGAAGTGCAAATTTCAGACTTTTATTTATAGTAAACATTATTATTTACGTGCAATATAACGCAAATTTGTATCGGCAATTTATCTTCTTTTGAGATGTTGTTTAGCAAAAGGAAGTTATATTTAAAATTCCGACTTAGAAGAAAGTTGCATACTGAATTACCGGAAAGTCTACTACACCAATTTAAAATCTTAAAAATTACCAATGAAGTAAAGGACAAGAGATATGCAACAGAAAAATTAATCAACGAAATACTGGAAACTCTTTCAGATAACGTACCTCATATTTCGTCCCCAAAGTGCTCCTCGATTCAGATATCTTTTGAATAATGTATGTGTTTGACAGTGTTTCTCTGTGACGTACAAAATTTAATCTTCTAAATTTCGAGCAGAGAATATGACAGAATTCGGAACTTGAATGTTAGTTCTCCAATCACCTAACACAACTCTGGTCTCAAGGGGCATAGTCCAATCGGAACGGATCCTTTCTGTTGCTGTGAATGTAAAATATGTACAGGCTTATTAGAGATAATAAGTAGAGCCGTTTCGCATTAAAATATAATGTGTATGTAATAAGTGATTTCCAGCTAAAAGTAGATTTCTACCACTACTGACACATTCCTTTCACACACAAGCCAACATCTCTAGTGTCTTTATCGCTTGACATTTCAAGCCGTAAATAGCTTTTAGAGCCGGCAGGAATGGGTTTTAGTTACGATTTGGCATTGAGTGACTGAGTATTTATTAAAATCACAGTCTTTGCAACGCAAGGACCATTGACAACGAACTCGTGGACCATGGTTTTCTGATGAGGATTCCTAAGCTAACATCCCACTATAACGGGAGTAGTTTGAGCAGTGGCAAATTTATCGTGCATCAACCCTTAGCACGGCAAATTTTCAGTTGTATCAGGACTCGTACCAGCGACTTTGTAGCGGCGGCCACGAGTTCATGACCATGACTACGATGCTACTCCAGGATGGTTAGGCTTTGAAAAGAGCCAAAATGCATGTTAATATATGTACAAATGATTCTACTATACAGTAATCCTCAAAATTTCAACATTTATGACCCAATTGTGAATCATTATTTTCATCGCATCCCCTTCTGCAATAAAAATATTTTATTGAATACAATAAAAATGTACTTTGATGCTACAGCTACAGTAGGAATTTAATAATAAAACATACAAATTATTAAGATAAATATTAAAATTTGTATATGACAAGCCCATGGGAGTCACTAGTAATTATTAAACTTGCTTTAATGTATTGAAAAATTATAATTATCAAAAACATTGTGCTGTACTGATGGATTTATATATATATTATATCAGTGTAAATGCGTATTTATATTTATTATGTCAGAAAATATTTTTATTTGCTTCCTTTCAGTAAATTAATACTTATTTTAAATCTTTTATTTTCAACTTTTCAATACGGTCACTCCTCCTAAATAGGAATATTACGCCTTCCTAGGGGGTGCGCCTCAAAGTTTCAGAAACGCTGTACTGTACAGTTCTTATAATTCCTACTATACTAGTCTGTATTCGAGCTAATACGAGAATATAGTTTTACTACTACAAGATATTCTGTGGAAATTTAGGACGCCTTATGTGACAATTAATAATGAATATTCACAATTTGATAAAAGCTTCGAACGTTTATTCCGTCGTACCTCTTGTCATCTTATGATACTTAAAAGTGTCAATATGTGTTTAAAATTATTTTAAACTGCACTCTTTTAAATGTAATTCACTCAATTTTCCAACAATTTGTGAGATAATGCTTAGGTCAACGCGTTTCAAACTATGAGGTAGGACTCCTAGGAGGACGTGATATCCGTACGGGGGGAGGGGAAAGCGAGCATATTGAAAATTGGAAAATAAAAGATTTAAAATAAGTATTAATTTACTGAAAAGAAACAAAACAGAATACGTTCTGATATTATAAATATTAAATACACATTAATACTGATATATAACAATCACAGATGGATATATACAATACTGATGTATGATGATCACAAATGGATGTATACAATACTGATATACAAGGTCACTGGTGGGTTAGCGAATTTGAGCCATTTAAATGTTTTTGCTTTCTTAAACTTCGACATTCTTACTTAAAGTTTTAATTAAAACCCCATTTAAGAATAAAAGTAAGCATACTGAATGAAATATTTTGTTTAATTTTCTGTTTCCATAATATGCACAAATTAGTAATAACTTGCAAAATATTTTAATCTAATGTTTCATCGTTTCTGTTAATATAATAGTTCCATTAAGTAATTCAAAGTTAATGATATGGAGCATAACGTTGACCATTCTACCGTTATCTGAATATCAATGAGATCCAGGAAACATTTATCCTGATAATCTGATTTATAATTTATGGACGAAAATGATTTCGATACGGTACTCACAAAATAACTTAATGTGTTTTGAATTTGAATAAATGAACTTCGAGTATATTCAAATGCTGCTTTAGTAATTCATGTATTAATCCCAGCTAACATTTCGGTAGTTATGAGGAATAATAAACGTGACAAAAGATGCATTATTAGTAAGTGGTCCAACAGACAACTGAGTTGATTACGAGGGAATATTTAAACAGAATGAACACAAGAACTGTGATTTGCAATCGTCGGATTGTAACTTTCCATCAGTTTCAAGTAAAAACATATAAATGAAACAATTAAGGAGACAGAGTTTGACATTATATTTAGTTCTTGCTAAAGTTAAGAGTCTTCGAATAGAATTCTGTCTCTTTACCTATCCTGCGTAATCTGCTGCAAAAAAATGTGAGCAGTAGATCGAAGTAGATTTTTTTTTAAAAAGAAAAAAATACCTTTGCATTTATTCATGTACTGAATTTTATGCTCTACTACACTATATGAAAATCTTTTTCTACAAAGAATTTCAACTCTAATAAAAAGTATGAAATTTAGTGTTATTGTTAACACAATTTAAAGTGTAAATCAGAATATTTGTCAATGGACAGAGAGACAATCTATTAATATTTTTCAAAGGAACTAAGGGTATACACAAATATTATCACTATAAACTCTAAATAATTAAAGTAAATTAAAGTATTTTTTAACAAAATAAAAAGTAAAATTCGGAACTCCTATTTTTTATGCCTTACTAACATCCTCCATATTCACTTAAATCCATTACATTTTGAAAATAAACATTAAGAAATTTAATTTAATATCGCATTTTAAACATTTTAAACTTTGCATTTTGAATATGAGTATAACGTTCCTATATCACTTGCACAAGATGGATATTCATAAAGATAAATTGAGTTTGACGGGAAAAAAATTTTGTAAAACACAATACTGAAAAGAGGCAGTGCTTACCTTAAAATAAGGCGATTGTATTTTGATTTACATTATGATACCATTGCCCTTTGAAGATGAGTGACAGTTATTGGACCACACCTTAGCTGGCATCCCATTCTCTAAATTTCCACACCCCGTAAACAGGAGGAATCTGATTCTTGACAGATTTAACGTGCATCAGCCACATCAAAAAATATATCTCAGGAGTACCGGACCACTAAACCCTGACTTGATAACACCGGATCCGAAATCGTGGATCTAAATAATCAGCCACCAAGACCACTTAAGTATGACGAACAACGGAAACAAGAAAACATTTAAAAAGTAAACTTTTTGAAAAAGAACCAGAAAAATTTAGCATAGAAAGCTTGAGCTTTGAGCTAAATATTTACAATGTTGTAGTTGTATTTATACTCGCATTTACCATCATATAATGTTTTTATAGTTTAATAACATTCAATAGACTCATAAATTTTTCATATTTTCATGTACGAAATTAAAATCGCTTTGAGGTCTCAAAAACTTATAGGAGTTGAAATTTACAAGATACAGTATTCGGGGAAAACGAGTATTAAAAATTTAGCTTAAATCATTTCATATCCCTATGCTTTTCAATTTACTTTCGTTGGAATAGAAATTTAATCCAATAAACAAGTGACCTCCCTATAAGAACTTCAAAATTTACAAATAAATAAGGGAAGTATTAAGAAAGATTATTCTATGTTGAAAAAAAAAGAGTATAACAGTTAAACATAGAAGAAAATTTTTCTACAAGAAAGAAAATTGAAAATTTAAGTTCTGTTCTTCAAAATGAGTCGAGAATTCTGTTTTATTTATTCAGTTCCCTCTCGTTGGAGAAACATCCATCCATCGCAACAGAAATCAAATTGGAATGACACTCTTAAATCTAATAAGAAGGAAGAAAACTTCTCGACAGCGAATTCCGGTTAACACCTTCCATCCCTCCCACGTGATATTTTGCTTTGCCTGCGGAGTCGAAATCTGAGCGAAAGGGGAAATAAAACGAGGACTACTTTTGTTGAGAATATTTGCAATCAATTTACATTTATCACGTGCGAAAATGTCGAATGTGTGAATGCGCAGAATATTTGTAGATGGAGCATTTCTCACGGGCATTTTCTCTACTGTTCTCGTCATATCAGTTCGATCATTGACTTTTGAAATGTTTGAGAAATACAATTGAATCAATCATGGCAAAAACAAACAAATTTATTGAATGCTTTCAAATAGTTGCTTTAGGATTCGTTTCCTAATGGTACACCAAAAGGAGAGAAAAAAACATGCATTTTTCGAGTGTTTCACTTCATTTCATTTTAACCCTTCTTGCAAAACCAAGGTGATACATAAAATGTTGCTAAGCGTGTTCCAACATGTTTTTGTTCCGATTTCTAAGCTGTATGTAAATTAAAATGTGCGTCATAAGTCCTCACTACTTTTTCAAAGATTTTGTACCATGTTACCAGTGTATTTTCAACATCATTTAAATCAGTTGATAAATATTATTTTTGAGATATTCTCTTCAGCAAATACTGTTCCACTGAAGATCCACCGTGCTGAGAGGCTGATGCAAGCAAAATGTTTTAGTCTTTGAAGTATGAAAGTTGCCGGGTTGTGGAAGTTTGGAGAACGGAATTACAACTCGAGTTTCATTTTTGATTCCGACCTAGATTCAAACATACGTTATCTTTAGACCAGGGGTAGCCAAACTGCGACCCACTTTAAGGTATCCGAACACGTTGGGAGTACTTTTTAACAAAATAGCATACTAAAACATTATAAATGCTTTTTTAGGACTCAATACCAATAAATATTACTATTTGACCCTATCAAAATTTTAAATAAATTACCTAAATTTTTCAAAAATCACAATTTTTTGTGAAATTTTTGCAATATTTTTGAAAAACTCCAAAGCAGTTACAGTAAAAAGTAATAAACATATATTAGTAAAAGTATTACTAAAACAAATAAGATGCATTTTTCTAGAAAATGTACTAAAATTTTAATTGTTTATTAAAATTTGAAAATTTTAGAGCTGATTGAGTAAACATTATAAGAAATGGTACATTTTTTATGAGACCATTATTTAAATAACAAGCCATAACTCAAAAAGTATTCATACAATAAGACATATTTTAGTACATTCTCTAGAAAATAACATAAATATCAGGTTCAAATAGTTTTATAGAAATAGATTCGTAATATTTTGAGTTACAGACTCGCCATGATAGATTTTGAGCAATTTAAATGCCCACTTCTGGTGGATCAAATACCCACTTCCGGTTTTTCTAAATTTATAAAATTGATTGTAACTTGGCCTCTAGGTAGTGTAGAAACAAAACAAAGTATGTTTCGTAAAGTCAAAAGATAGCTCTATTCAATAAAGTAAAAAACAAATATATCTGTCATGACAAAATTTAATCATTTTCAACGTGTTCGGATACCTCAAATAATTTTGCGGCCCGCGAGGTTCAAAACAAGTACACAAAATGCGAATATTTTGAGAAATATTTTTATTTTTAGTACCGTTTTTTGCAACAAATAAATCTCATAACATTTTCTATTTTATGACGTTGCCTCTGTTTTAATCCAATAGCTGTTTTCAATGGGTCCAAATCTAACATAAAGATATATATTTTTATATGCGATATGGTCGATTATAATGTTTTCTCGAAGTGGCCCACAAGGTAATTTGGGGGTTGGTCATCCCTGCTTTAGACAGTAGCCCTCGAGTAGCTTCATAGTCCAACGGGGAAAAATCAATTAAGGAGTAATTTTCATCTAACTTAATTTGTCAGATAGTTAAAATCATTATATAAATTTTTTATTTTGCTGTACGGAGTAATATAAACTGGTAAAATGAGAAGTTACCATAATTCGGTTCTTTTTATACTCTAAACATTCAAAATTTACAAATACAAAACAGAAGCATATTGCTATTTATAACTGTAAAAGCTTATCATTCACTAGGAATTAAATAGAAAATTATCTTCAACAAAAATTTTTTGAGTAAGAATATATTCTGTACTTTTTCAAAAATTTATAAAATATATTTCAAAAGAATTTATTTTCTTCGAATTTGAAAGAACAATAAAAAAAGACAATTCTTTCCGAAATCTATCATTTATCTTCTAGATAAGAGACTTTGATGTATCTCTCCATCTCGTTTTTTCCTATCTTTTGGAGATTTTCTCTCCTTCGATTCTATGAGAGGAGGGCTACTCTGAAGTGAAATGACCTGTCTCGAGATGAGATATGAGCCCGAAAAGTCTGCTCTGTTACGTGACACCATATCGCTCGAATTTGCCAATTCGAATCAGACCGAACTGAGTAAAATTCTTCACTCTTCATCGCTCCTTAGACAGCAAAACTGGTACGAGGTCATATTTTCTACTTCTGTATCATATACAAAAAGAATAAAAAAAGAATCTATGTTCTAAGATTGAATTTTTCTTGTTCTACCAATCATAAATTAAAAATTCTCTGTCAGTGTTCTACCTAAATGAGAAAACCGCCTTTTATGAAATATAGTGCACAAAAAGTCATTTATTAATTGAACGCATCACAATTTGCTATATGAGAGAAAATTATTTAAAAGAATTGGAAATTTTGATGCTCGTACTGAAAAATTCAAATGAATTCACAAAGCTATTGAATGATGTCGAATTCTAGAATATTTGTAAGTGTCACGAGAATGCATGTGATAAATAAGACTACACAGAAGAGTAATGATTAAGAAATTGCAATACTCGTTCCTCTTTATATAGAATCATTTGTTTATTAAAACGTTGGATAAATTTAAGTATTTTTTAACTTTAAGTTAAGGTGATATGGTACCATCTTCACAATTTTTTTATTTTTAATATTTGATACTTGGTTATAATTGTATTTCATAAAGGTTAATATTTAATAATAATTCCATACAAAAACTTTTTAATTTGTTGAAAAATGTTTGTAAAATTTAAATTGTTTTAGCTTTTTTTAAGCACTTTTTTAAATCTCTAAAGCTTTTTCAAATATCTCTCTTTTCTTTCAAAATATTTTTTCTAAGTACCTTACAATATTCTACATAAAACTGTGCATGGGGTTTTTTTTTGCTGCTGCTCTTTAATTTTTTATTAATTTTGTTATAGTTAAACTTCCAAAAATTCCCAAGAAAATATTAATTTTGATTTTGAAATTTTTTTTGAAAAAGTACTAAACATGTTAGAGCTAATTCCATGCACAGTTTTACAACACATACATTTCAAAACATGTATAAAAAATTTCAAACCCATAACTTCAATTATCAAAAGAGCCTTATGGTTTTGAATAACAGTATATGTACAAAAATTCATCATGGAGAAATATGAGTTTGAAGTTTTCATTCCATGAATAGCATGATATAATATTCATCGAATAGTCTGAAACTTGTACGAAATGTTAATTAGCTTATTTAAAACTACTTACCATAAAAATTGCACAAATGTAGAACAATTAAACAGTATACTGCCATAATGAATACATAGAAAAAAACGAATGAAAGATCAATATTTCATAAAACTTTATCTTAATAATTATAAAAAAAATAATAAATCCACACACTTGAAAGCTAATTCCATGGTCAGAGCTATTTCACAACATGAACAAAAGATGTTTATGCCTTTATTTTTTATTTCCATGATTTTAAAATCTTTCGCATGTTAAATATTGTACACGAATGAAAGCAAAATCAAATAACAATTTATAGGTAAAATACATCAAAATCTAAGAACTGCATATGTGCATTTGCTTAAATAAATATCTTAAAATATTTTAATAATAAAAGTGTTGAATCTCGTACACATGGGATATATATATATCACCAAAAACAAATATATAAAAATGGGAGAGTTTTTATATTCTTGCGAATTAGATTTTTAATTATCTGCGTTATCAAAATGAGATTTAGTATTTGTGCTTTGGGAGAATCAGTTTTGAAGTTTTAATTTCATTCATAATAATATCATAAAAAGCACGCACAACTTTTAAATTGTGACCAAATCCATTTGATCTTCCAGTAAATAATTCACAAACTAGAATTTTTACATGAATTGCACAATTCTTTCTTAAAAGGATTTATTACTGCATATATAATGTCAATCTCATTGATGCGCATTAGAAGAATAATTAATTCATTTTTTCAGGCTCTTTTCTAGCAGATAATCTGAAATGTAGGCGTGGTAGTTGCTGTTTAGCATCAAACATTGTTCCATTACTTAATGAAAAATGCAGGTGAAGCTTTGAAATTTTGCAGGCATATTTATAAAGATTCGGGGTATCAAATATGCAAATAAAATTTTTTTCTACAGTTTAATAATTTTTAGGGTACCATATCGTCTTAAAAAGGATATGACAAATCATTTATGCTTATTTCGTTTTATTAAATTATATTTAGAATGCTGTTTCTGGAATTACTTTATCAGATGAAAATTTAGCTACATATAGATGTATTAGGATAAATATTTATTGATTTTATGTTACCACGTGCACAATTGATGCATTTTGTGTATGTGCTTCTAATTTATAAATGAGTGATTCATCAGTGCCTCTTTTCTCCACTCTTTCTTTCCATATCTTGTAAATAAATGTAACTTACACTGTGTTCATAAAACATGATTTTTTTCGCTTTATAAGTGTTTATTTTGTCTTTGTGAACCATACATGCTCTCCATAATTTTTTATTAATATAATGGTTTTGTAATATGTTTAATTGTATAGAATTTGGCAGGTAAACTTATTTTGTCAGTTATTAAAACGATCGATGTACGACAAAATGTAAATATCACCAAACATTCTGCTTCAAATGCTTTGAATTCATAATATTTATCTAAAAATTCTTAATTGTTTTTATATTTTGAAGATTTTTAAAAACATAAATCTAATATCCTTACCATACTTTCATTTTCTTAAATAATTTAACTTGAAAATTTATTTCAATACTTCAGAAAGAAAATATGAAATCAGATATTGAAAAAGAATTATAATATTGTAGACTTATTTTATATAATTTGCTCCAAGGTTATCATTAATATCACTTAATATTTGAAAAGTTTAACGTAACAATTTACACCATCCAATTACATCACTTACAAAGTCTACCACTGTAATCATACTGAATTCCTCAAAAATAAACAAATTAAATTAAAATAAGGTTTTAATACAACGACAATATAAAAACAAAAAAATGGTTATTACGATATAAACATATATTACATGTTTCCCTTTATTTGACAAATAATACTCAAAGAAAGAAAAACAATCTGTATTAGAATCAATAACATTATTATAATTTATATTGAATTTATGTACTAAGAAATTATTAATATCCTTAATAATGTGTAATGTATTACACTCTTTTAAGTAATCGTTACTTAAAATCTTAACAAAGTTATTTTCTTTTTATTAAGTCCGTACAGGAATTAATTTAATCTTCTTGATATTAAAATCTCTCTTTTTCAAAATCATCAAAAATGACTTGAATGTTGCCAATTAAATAATTTTTATCTCTACTTTACCTTTTAGCGCTTATGCTTCTAGAAATTATGTTAAAATTTTTATCTAAATTGGGAACAGTATAAAAAGAATTCCATATTATTTCTTTGTAACATAATTTGTAATGAGTTCTTACCCTAGTACAGGGGTCGCCAAAGTGGTCTATATAGACCCCTAGGGGTCTATTTAACAACAGTATGGGGTCTATCTGACCCAAGGGGTCGAATGGGGGTCTATTGGGACTCGAAGGGAAAAACAGTTCTTAATACGCAAATCACACATATCTAACTACGTACGTAAAAATTTAAAATATTTTTATATTTGACTTAATATTATATTCTTTATAGAAAATAAAATAATAAATCAAAAAACAATTAAAAACTTATTAAAAATTTGACAATACATAAATTTTTGACTAATATAAATATAAAGCAAAAATATGTGAAACTTTACGAAATGGCTCAGCCATTTATGCTGGCGTTTCCAAGTTCGAATATGGTTGAAGCCGGTTTCAGTCACGTTAATTCAATTTTAACTAAAAACAGAAATAAATTTAATGTAGAGCTTCGAGGGATTTACGGTTAAAATTGACTAATTTCGAACCCAATATAGCGAACCTTGCCAAGAAACACCAGGCACACTCATCTCATTAAGAAGTTAACAATCTGTAGCTACTTTTCTTACTGTTTCTGATTTATTAAAAATTTAGACTAATATATAGTTTTATTTTAATTACCTGAAAATTACAATTGTGGGGGTCTATGGAAATTTAGAAAAATTATATAGGGGGCGATGATCAAAAAAGTTTGGCGACCCCTGCCCTAGTACATAGCATTGAGATCATGTAGATATATTTTATTCAAACTATTAATAAAGGGATTTCCAAAAAGTAATCAATGTTTAATATTTCGAATGTTCTTATGATAATTCTTCATTTTTAAAATCATACAGGTAAAGATGTGTTAGTTCAGTTTTCTGAGAATTATTGAAATTTTTAACACATTATGCCCATGTTGATTAATCCTAATGTTAATTTTATTTGAGGTCATTCTTATATACTTATACTGATATACATAACAATTTAAAAGGTAGGCACATATTTATAAATTTTACATAGACTAACTACATTTAAAATCATAATCATATAGCTCACATATAAATATAATGCTTTACACATCTATTATATTTATATCTATTGAATCTTAATTTAAGACTACCATTAATTGTCGACATTAATTATTCGCTATCGTTAATATTATCGGATCAAATGTTTTTATTTTTGTTGGAAATAATTTTCCCTGATTATCATGTAAATTATAACTATTAATAAACTTTTATTCAAAATGTGTTTATCTATTTGTTGTAAATTGAATTTTTCTGTTTATCATGAAAATTATGACGTGTAATGAACTATTTATTCCAAAAAAAACTATCATTTCCAAAAAAACTCTTGAATCATTTAAAATCTTCAATTTATTAATGTGTATATATATATATATATTACTCTTTTTATCAAAAACATCTTTAACAAATTTTTCAATCCCTTCCCAATCTGTCATTCGATAAAGGATCATTAAAATCCTTTATCCTAACTACTTTACAACTTTCAAAATTGTGTCCTATAAGAGTCATTATAGGAAATAAAAAGTCTATATCCAGAATCAGTATAAAGAAAATGTCCCAAGCAATCTATTACAAGTCAGTTTTTTTTAAAAAAGTAAACAGCCCGATATTAAAACTTAAAAAAAAATAATGAATAGAAAAATGTTCAAATAAACTCAACAAAAATTATACAACTAATTGTATATAAAATAAGGTAATTTTATAACGATGCCGTACTTACCCGATCAGTACACCATCGAAAAGGTATTAGTTTTAAGATAAGTAATACCAAAGTAGTACCAGTAAAACTAAAACGTTCACAGTAATACCAAAACGTTAACATAGAGATACGTAATACGAAGATTCCGTTATATAAAAACAAAAAAATTTGCACACATTACCCAAAGAACTAAAAAATAACACGATATAAGAGCATTAATAGCAAAACTGATCAAAAAGGTAGTACAAAACAATATAATATATACTGCTGTTTGTAAAAAATGCAACACCATGAAGGAATCATCAGAATTAAATTAAATTTAATACATAAACGACTTGTATTTAATACAAATAAATGACGAAATTTCCAAAGCAAAAAAACAATATTAATTGTCCGAAATCAGTATTTGGTGTATCCCCCACGCGCTGCAATAAGTGTTGCTATACAACGTGGCATGTCGTCAAACAGATTTTGAATGTTTGCTTGTGGAAAAGAATTTTATATTTCTTGTAAGCGCAGAAGTTCATCTTTTGAAGTTGCAGGACGCAGATCACCAGCGAGTCGCCGACCAACCAAATCCCAGACGTGCTCAATAGGCGGCATATCCGGCGAATAAGTAGGTCAAGGAAGAAGTTGCATGCATTGGGCTAAACAGAAGTCTCAAACAGTCTTTGCAACATATGAGCATGCATTATCCTGTAGAAAGATAGTTACTGGAAGGAAACAACTTAGGACATTAGCACTTCACGACATACTTATTGGTTTTGAGATTACCCTCAATTCGGAGCAAATTGGATCGTCCATGATACAAAATCCCACCCCAAACCATAACTCCGGATGTTAGGCAACTATGTCATTCGATAACGCATTCTGTAAGGCAGTGTTCACCGGCATAGCGTCTAACACGAATTCGACCATCATGGTCCCACAAATTGATGCGTGATTCATCTGAAAAGAAAATTTGGTGTCAATCAGTTAGCCAAGTTCTGTGCTTATGAGCCCATAGTAGACGCAGCCGTCGATGGTTCGCCGTGAAGGGGATCCTGTATAAAGGCACCCTTGCAAGCAATCCACGGTACAGAAGACGTCAACGAATTGATGAAGCCGACATTAGTACACCTGCAGCAGTAGACCAACGTGCTGACAACTGCCTGGGTGAAGCTGTACGGTTATTCACCACCATGCGGAGCAGATGTCGATCGTCACGCGCTGACGTCAGCTTTCGTCATCCACTCCCAGGTTTTCAAGTTGTTCGGTGCTCGTAGGTCCACTGATTCCAAACTCGCATCACTGTGGAACTGTTAAGCTGCACACAAGCTCTTATTGCGCGATAGAAAAATCCTCCTTCTCGAAGATCGATAATCCTTTCCCGTTCAAAATCCATAAGTTGTTGGAATTTATCCTTATTTCGTCGTGGAGGTATACTTAGGCCTCACTAAACGTTCGCCACTAACAAATAATCGTTAACTATTTTCAACTTCATTCTACATCCCTCTATTATACGCTTTCAGTATCATTTCAGAGGCGCTGCGCACTCCAAGCATGCCGTGGTAGCTATGAAACTTTACTATTTTACGTAACATCCAATAATATATATTACTGCAAAATTCTTTAATTCTGATGGTTCCTTCATGGTGTTGCATTTCTTAGAAACAGGAGTGTACATGTACAAAAGTATTAGAAAAATGTAAATAACTAGGTAATATATAAACATACAACCGACGTTAAAATGCTGGAAAACCTTGATTATACTAAAATAAGAGCAAAATCAAGAGATACACTAGTCTTGAATATAAAAAAAAAGCAAAGCAATAACTTTAAACTTCTGATAGATAACAATAAAAATAGCAAAAAAAAAGCAAGAATATTTATAATAACGGTAACTAGAATCTACTCTCTCTAAGAATTAAGAATTAGGCTATAATCTAAATAGCTAATTATAATGAAAAACAATTATTTCATAAATTAAATTTTCACTACAAAACTCTAGCAGATTTCCTTCCAGATTTAAAAAAAAATAAAAGGTTATACTTTTTACGTATAAATTTCATTGAGGAAAACAATTTTCAGCAAATGAATTTAACTATCTGAGAATTCAAATGCATAATTATAATTGTGAAGTCGTTAAAATATAATTAAAATGAACATCATATTTTCCTACAAGGGTGTTGATTCGGAAGAGAAAATATTCAAAATCTATATCGCTATGAGAAAAACATTTTTTTATTCCTTTGTATATGAATAATTGATTAGCACGACTAATTATCCAGTAACACAGTAGTAACAAAATGAAAAAAATAAACATTGAAATGTCATTGAAGATTTTTAATTATGAAAATTTATTTTTGTAATTAAACAAAAGATCTACACTGGGGGAGGGGGAGTGTACTACACTTTCACGACCAAAATATACTTTTATATGTTCCAAACTGATTAACTCAGCCATTTTCTCTTGTTTTTAAAGTAAATAAACACTCTTTGGTCTCATATTGAATAATTTAATTAAGTTACGTTTTTTATTCCCTCTTATTTCCGAGATTCCATTAAAAGATTTCCTTGTGCAGCATGCAGAGAAATCTGCGAGTTTCGACATGGGTGAGGGAAAGATCCCATTAATCATGCTTCCCGAGGACGACTCTCTCTCTCTCTCTCTCTTTTAAAAGTTCATTAGCAAACAAGACCCACTTCTGGGGAGCCCAAGTCAGCAAATGAGCAAAGAATAATTGTCGCCGAAATGCGTGATGTTGGATAAATAATGAGGTACAGAAAAAAAATAGTGACAACGTGGACAAAATTACCAACAATTTTAACTTAATTTTAATTATTGCGAAACAAGAACGTCACAAAACAACTATTGACAAGAACTATATTTATTTTGTGTCGTGGTCAAAGGACGAAAACTAACTTTGAACTACTTTTCTCCTCCCCAGATGTTTGCTAACGTTACAAATAAATTTAAAATCTCTCTTTTTTTTTCAGATTCAATTCTAGTAACATTCCTTGTTTCCTCTGTATGGAATTTTTGCTGAAATGAATAAATTTTTTTGCATTTTGTTTTTTAAGTACATCTTGAACACCTGAGATTTTACCGTCCATCTTTTGATCAAAAAATGGATTAAAATTATCATTTTGTATTTACATTTGCTGCATGATGGGATATAACATAATATTGGTATATAAATTATTTTCACAAAAATAATTAAATTGTGCAAAACCTTTAGATCTGGATAACTAGAAAGCAAAAAAATGATAATCTTTCGTTGTCATAAATAGCAGTTTTGATTTTATGAAATTAAGATTTAATATACTAATATAAAAGAATATGTTTAATGGATTATGGTAGAGGTAAGTGAAATATTGAACTTTTTACATGTAATATATATTTTTTAAAATTATAAACTACATTTAAACTCAAATAGAATCTTGAGTTTTTGTATTCAGTATTATTTTTATATGTCTGTGCATATATGTAAATCTAAATTGAAATTAGAATTTATGTAGGTGTATATCAATTTTTACTTTAATAATATCCAAGAAAAATAACAGAAAAAATAGCAGACTTGAAAAAAATTTTTAAAAGAAAGAAACTGTTTAAACTTTCAGTAGACATCCATGAATATTCTTCCCTTAATCTTAAAGATAAATATTTCTCTTCAAACTTTCAACGTCTCTTTCTTGTGTTCAAAAGAAATCTTTAAGATATAACAATTACTAAAATTGAAAACTTAACTGTTTCCTGTTACGTGCGTTGAAAGCAAGTTAAAACATCATTTTAA
>BMAO01016992.1:0-16397 GCA_019973975.1 Trichonephila clavata | reverse complement strand
CGATTTTAACGCTAAACACTCGAGTTGGAACCCTGGTAGATGCAATTCCAATGGTAATATTCTTAGCTCTTGGGCCGCCGGCTCGTCTATTGATATTATCGCACCCGACACTCCAACACATTTCAATCATAATGCTCCAAACACTGTTTTAGACATAGGCTTTGCAGTTAATTTCTCACACTCTAACGTGTTTACTATTAATGAACTTAGCAGTGACCACAATCCAGTTATTTTCGATTTCGCTACTAACTGTCACTTACCACCATTACTTCAGACACTTAAATCTACTAACTGGATTAAGTATCAAGAAATTCTACACCACAACATTTCAGGCAATCCTGCTATAGATGATTTGGACCAAGCCGTTCAAAATTTCAGCAGTATGGTCTCAGATGCTGTTCATACTTCCACTTCCACTAGAGTAATTAAAACCACACACCTCCGCCTTCCTATTAATATTCGAGAGCTTATTAAAGCAAAAAATAGATTCAGGAAACTTTGGAACAACACGAGATACCCTCCCTATAAAAGGGAAGTAAATGCTCTCAACAGACAGATAAAGATAGAAATCAATGAACATAAAAACAGGACCTGGAAAAATTTTCTTTTAACGTTAAATACAGAAGATAACTCTCTTTATAATTTGCACAAGCGAATTACTAAAAAATTCACTCCCATCCCACCTCTCCATGGTCCGAGTGGGTTAGCTTATACTGATTTCGAAAAAGCGGAGGCTTTTAAAGACACCTTGGAAGTCACTTTTCAGGAAAACTGAACCCTACAGTGACGACAAGATAGAAGTCGAAAATTTAGTGAATCACTATTTCGACAACTTCCCAAACACAACACCACACCTCACTTCCCCCACCGAAGTTCGAGGCATTATTAAAAAACTTGCTAATAGGAAGTCAGCAGGCCCTGATCAAATTCCTAATATAGCATTAAAATACCTTCCTATTAAAGCCATTACACACTTAACTAAAATTTACAACAAATGCCTCATTAAGTGTCACTTTCCTACACAGTGGAAATAGCTAATGTAGTCATCGCTGCCCAATAGTAGGGCAAGATCACAAATTCCCACAAGGCTTCAGACCAATTTCTTTATTAAATTGCAACTGCTAAAGGTATTCGAAAGAGTAATCTTAAATAGAATTAAAGATCACTGCAAAGCCATATATTGCATTCCCCCGGAACAATGCGGTTTCCGGGAGGGCCATTCCACACTACATCAACTCATTAGAGTGACTAACATTATAAATGAGGGTTTTTTAAATAAGTTCTACACTGTCGGTGTTTTCTTAAATGTCAAAAGAGCATTCGACAAGATGTGGCATGATGGCCTCACTTACAAATTAATTAAACTTCAGTTCCCTGACTTTTTAATTAAAATGTTACACAACTACTTGCACAATCGAACCTTCAGAGTTCGTGTAAATAGCACTTTTTCAGACATTGGGAATTGCCTTCGTTTCTTTTTATTTCAGCTTATTTCAGTTTAAGCTTCGTTCATATTATTTTGTATTTTATTGGTTTGAGTTTCTAAGTTTTTCATTTGTCTATTTTTCTGACTTATTTGTTTTTGTTATTTCATTATTTTGTTTTGTTATTTACTTTTTATTTTATTTATCTTATTTTGTTTGTTTTATTTGCTTCTGTAAGCCCAGGGTGATACTTTTGTTTTACGCTGGTATTATTTTATATGTCTTCAATAAAAAAAAAATGACTTCTAGCGCTCTTATTGCTGTGGAGTGCGACGTCAATAATCAATAAAGTACAATACCTTAAATTATTTTCATTCGGAATAAAATAAGTTCAATTTGAATTCACGTGACACGATGCTATGGCGACTGACAGAAGTAATGAAAACTCATGTCTGAGTCAAATTAAACTAACCCAACAACCTAGCAACTTGAATATTTTTGAGTCTTAAAGGATTTAATGTATATCAGCTCATAAATACCACCTAGTTGTCAATAATTCAGGTGAAATATTTTTTTCCCAGAGATTTCTAATTCAATAGAGATGATGGACAAATCTGAAAGCCTTGTATCATATTATTTCTCAAGTAATGGTTAATAATTTTTAATTTACTAAAATTTCTTTCACCTAAAAACAGGTAAAGTCAAAACAATACTTTTTAAAAAGTATTCCTAAAGCAAAATTTAGAAAACTGGGAATGACAGCATTTTTAATCATAATTTCTAATATCTCATGGCGTGTCAAAAGAGTATTTTCAGTATTTTTTACCTAAGTCATGTGAAAATAAAACCATAAAGCACTCGCAAAGCCTGGGACTCAACTCAAGGGGATATTTACAAGCGATTTATTACTTCCTTTATGTAAGCGAAGGAGGAAGTGGACAGGGGTCCTTTTCAGAAGTGACTCCCGCCTGAGAAGTTTAACAGCTTCCCAAAATAACTATCAGTTGGAAGTGACACAGGAAACGCTTGGAATGAGGGCCTGGTCTTTCCATAGAGAGGGGTCATCTGTAAGGCCATGCATCCTTGTGAAATTTGACATATTTTAAAGTTAAAAAAAATTATTTAGGACAAATTCAGAGCAAATGTATGTAAAATCTTATGGCAATCTTCTTAAATAAAAAAAAAAAATTCTTCCCAAAAGTTTAAAGTTGTTTATAAAAAATTGAGAATGCATACTTAATTTGAACCATGTGAAATTATTGAAGCAATTAAATCAAAGGTAAAAAAAAAAAAATGTTTTCATCACAAAAGTTCTAAAAAACAAAACAGGATCAAGAAAAATGCATAATTTTTTTTCTAGTAAAATAATTTTTTTTTGTTGAAATAAGTTTTTTTATTTTTTTTAAATTTTATTTGCATATCTGTATATATTGAATACTAATTTTAACAAGCAAAAATTAAAATATAATTAAAGTAAATAGTCAAAAAAAAATTTATAGTTATAATGGAAAATAGTTTTACAGTAAAATTATAAAATAAGATAAAAACATGATATATATAGAACATATTAAAAGTAAATTTATAGTAAAGAAAATACAGTATGTGTAATAATGAATAACATATAACTACTTAAAAAAATAATCTCATTTATTCAATACTGATCTCAAAAATTTATATAACTTTTTATTCTATGTTTAAATAACAGGGTTTCCTAAATTATGAAAATATCAACTTCTTTAAAATATAAAACTGGTAATTTTCTTTTAAAAATAAAAGAGTAATGTCTACTAGAGTTGTTCTTTTAGCGTGTATACTTAAATGCATATAAATTTCTAATATTTGAATTCTTCTTACTACTTTAAAAACAGTCTTCAAAGACTGTTTGAAAATTTTCTAATGCAAAATTATGCCGAAACTAATATTAAAAATTAATATTTTTGATGCATTCTTTAAAAGAAAAAAAAATTATTTTTTCGGACTATTTAACATAGCGGAGGAATTGTGCTAACACTAATTTCCAAACACTCACACAAATATGTCATGGCTTGTGACGTAAGCAAAAGTACTAAGTTGTAATAAACGATGGCCCCCATTTAAAAGAAACTCTTTATTTGGCTATCTTGGCGCATTTTCTTAAGTTTACAGTACCAAGAGTGCGCATCATGGGGATCATTTCTTGGTCAGACCTCGTGTGTTAAGTGTCGATACGTTCAGACATCGTGTGGTAAGTAGTAGGTAGGAGGTATAGCGCGTGTTTTTCCCTGAAATAGTTTTTGCCATCACGAATTTGGGTCTTTGTTAAGCATGGCATCGGCAATGAGCAACGTTGTAGTTAAATTTCAACTTTTTTTAAATCAAAATTTAACGTGGGGTTTTTCAAATAAAAAAAAAGTATGGGTAAGCCAGGCATTGCTAACCAGTACTTTTTTTTCTCATTGTTTAGGGAACAAGACATTTTTCGAAATTTTTAATGGAGAGTGGCTTGTTAAAAGATAAATTGAATTGTGCAAAATGCATGGAACCATGCAGCTTAATTAAGCGAAAAAAATCATCAAATGGAAGCATTTGGAGGTGTAAAAAAGTGCCGAGGAGAAAATCGCTAAGGATAGGTTCTTGGTTCTCCTGCAGCAAATTAAATTTGCAGGAAATTTTTCTTTTAACATGGCACTTAATTTCAGGAACAAAAACTTGCGATATCGAGTGGGATTTGGGCTTTTCTTCTGCAACTTTAGCGGACTGGCGTCAAATTCGTACATGAACAAGTTTTAGATCATGTAGAATTGACATCAAGCAAAATTGGTGGGGTAGGAAAAGTTGTAGAGGTAGATGAATCCAAATTTGGTAAGAGAAAATATCATAGAGGGCATTATATATATATATATATATGTAGAAGGTCAGTGGGTTTTTGGGGGTGTTGAGCGCGATTCGGGAAAACTGTTTTTGGTGGCTGTTCCCGATCGCACTCAACGAAATCACAAAGGAATGGATAGAGCCAGGCACCACAATTATTTCGGATTGTTGGAGAGGTTACAATCACGATGTGTTGACCACAGAAGGATTTAACCATCTAACAGTCAATCATTCAGTTAACTTTGTTGACCCAGATACGGGTGCTCACACAAATACCGTTGAAAGCACGTGGAGGCATGTAAAATCAAGATTTTCAGAATATAACAGGTAAAATGATGCCTCTTTTTATTTGGCAATGTAAATGTTCGAAAAAAGTTGCCATTCTAAAAACATTGATATTGTTAGGTTATTAATTTAGTGGACTGTAGTGATTATAATTTTATAAGAAATCCAAAGGTTTTTAAATCAATTTCTTTTTATTTAAGCGACTTCCGACATGAAGTCTTTGGAAGGAACAGGACAATTTTACAGAAGCATTCCAACTGATACAAAACACATGGCTGTGGCAACCCTAAGCGTCACCCTTATTTGTTTACAAATTAACATCGCCACGCTATGGCGCCAACATGCCAAAGTAGACGTTTACATGGGCCTTAACACCGCCCTACCTTGAAATCCTCCGGATTTCAAGAGATAATTAATATTTTCAATAATCATAATAAATTCTATAAAAAAAAATAATAAACAAGAAAAATACTAATAAAATATACAGATGCAAAAATACATTACATAGAATATTGTTGATATATAACACACATTTCAAACAATACATTTTAAATAAAGCATACATTTCAAGTATTGGGAATTGGTAAAATACATATATTAGAAATGCTGCGTTTGAAAATTCCTCGAGAGGTTTTTACTATGACAACTCGTACCTTTCCATCTTTCCCTATTACTACATCTTGTATTCTACCCATTGGCCAAGTACAACTAGGAAGATTTTCCTCTTTTAATAGGACAAGGCTATTTTTTTGTATATTACTTTTTTCAAATTTCCATTTTCCGCGTTGTTGAAGATTGTTTAAATAATCCCTTGACCATTTTTTCCAAATAATTCGATTAATTTTTTGAACTTGTTGCCATCTAGAAAGCCAATTATCTGGAATCTCAATTATATTAGATTCAGGAATGGAATTAATTGGACGACCAATTAAAAAATGTCCAGGTATTAAAGAACTGAAATCGTTGGGATCAGAAGATAAAGGAAATAGTGGTCGACTATTTAATATACCTTCAACTTGGTTAACAACTGTTAAAAATTCTTCAATAGTTAAATTAAAATTACCTATTGTCCTTTTCAAGTGATACTTAAACGATTTCACGCCTGCCTCCCAGAGTCCACCAAAATTGGAGATCTAGGAGGCAAAAATTTCCAAGATATTGAATGTGAAATCAAATAAGATGCCAAATTATCCGGGGGAGTTTCCACAAGTTTGTATAATTGTTTTTATTCTGAATGTGCTCCAACAAAATTAGTACCATTATCAGAAAATATTATGCTGGGAATACCACGACGAGCAACAAATCTTTTTAATGTTGAAATCAAGGCATCAGAAGTTAAATCACTTAAAATTTCTAAGTGAACAGCTCGGGTCGAGAAGCAAACGAATATTGCTACATAAATTTTGTTTAAAACCCCCTTACGTTGATTTTTATATTTTACATCCCCTTGCCAAGTTGTCCCAAATGATGGTGATGGCTTCTGTCTCTTCAGTTCAATTTCTTATTTGTTGTGTGCAATCCAGTATTATTGTTCGACGGGCTGTTCATTTATTATCAACAACTGGAATAGATTTAAGGTATTTACACTTGATCATAATTGAACAACTACTCATCTGGTGAAGCGTATAAAACTGCCATGTTGAACCCTAGGACTTACTGCTCCGCTTCTGAGTTACAGGCTGTCTGAACTCTGTTCTTTCGGTTTCCAGATTTTTCATAAGGGATATCTCTTTGCTGTATTTTGGTGAGAATTTTCAAACTGTTAAAAACATGAGGTTCAGTGGCAAAAACTTGGATACCTATGTGTTTGTTTTTTCTTACATTGAATCGAAATTTTTGAAAGCAACACTTAAGTCATCAGAAATTCTTAAGCTGGGGAAAAAGGACTATATAAAATCTAAAACCAGAAACAGTACAGAAGAATCAAATGTATACATATAAAGGTCAAAATGAAAATAGAATAATAAACCTGACGCAGTCTTAAATCAAAATAGGTATTACAATTGACTACATACAAAATAAATCAAATTTTTAAGTTGAAAAGAAATGACAGAATTAAATCTAAACCCAGAAAAGGTTCGGAATAATCATACCAGAAATAAGGTAAAACAATGTATATTAAACTAATTTAGTTATTGAAAAAATATATAACATGTTTAGCTGGAAGACCGATGCATCTTCCTATCAGAATACAGTCTTAACCGTTTGGGTCTTAAGCAATAATAACAAAGATTCTTGCGTGTTTTTATATTAAACAAGATATCAATCATTGGCATGGTCAAGTAATTTTAGCGCGTTTCACATGTTGTATTTTACAATAATGCAACTAATGAACTTTTTACTAACAGAAAGTGTACTATGCTTAAAAAAAAATATTAAATTTAAATATGATTTGGCTCATCTAGGGCAAAAATGCAGAAAAACCGAGGTCAATCGGTTGCTTATTGGCTGAGAAAAAGGTACAACAAAATATGGAACGAAGACGAATTTTGCCTGCTAATATCGCTTTTTCACACTATGTGAAAAATGCGCTAAAAAAGTTAGTCAGATTTTGGTGGATATAGCGGGATTTGCTTAGCGCCAATTTGGCTGTGGTGATGCTAATACGTAAGAATACAAATTTTTATTTATATATGAGATTTTCTTTTTGTTAAACTGAAATTAGTGATACTATCAATATACAGTTGTACTTGGGCTATGTATAGCGTGAAACTAAGTCATCACCTGAATATCATTCACCGCAGTCAAAGTGGCTCTTTTTTCACCAAAATTTGATTTTTTCCATATAAGACACATAAGAATCTGTTACTTTGATATTGTGGTGCAAATTTTGCTGTGATAACGCCAATACATAAGTACCCTTTTCCTTAATTGGCAGGTTCCATATTTTTCCATTGTAACAAAAAAAAGTAGACAAATGCACGTGAAGAAAATGACACTCAATTCAAACTAATTGAGATCAACAGATTGTCAATATTGTGATTTTAAGTTAGAATTTCTATTCACGTATAAGATTTTGCTTATGGTAGTTTCATCAAATCTTAATTTATTTATCTTTTGGTTTGATATAATATTATAATTTCTATACTATGGGTAAGGTTACTTTTATATTTATTTGTTTCTTTTATTTCAATTTTAAATATTTAAGATTTTCTGTTATGTGTTTTTTTGCTGTTCAAAACTGTTTATGGCAATTTTATCAAAATTAAGGCTTACTTTTTCTGTTTTAGATAACGTTTTAATTTAAATGATGCTATAATTCCTATTTCAGTGTCACAGTTTTATTTTTCTGAACTATCCTTTTCTTGCAATCATTGTTGGTACAGTGATTATGTGATACAAAGACTCAAAAGTCTATTTTTCAGCCGAACAATAATTTGCGAGACCTTTTGTAAATAGAATCATAGATCATGATTACCTATTCATTACACAAATATCAAAGGTTTTTTTTTACAATCAATGAAACTGCACCTTCACTTCTTACCAGAATTTTTTTTTTGTCATGTCCATTTGTTCACAAAAAAAAAACGTTAGAAAAATTATAGATGAACACGGAAACTATGGATGCGATTAAATGCTCACCAAAGTAATTTTCCTTCTGACAAAATCTGTTCATATGCAGATTGTATATATACACATGCATTGTATACATTTTTTACATATAAGTATTGTATATTTTAGAAAATGACACTGAATTCAAACTAATTGCTCTTAACATGTTGGTAATATCGTGAAGATAATGCTTCATATTTATGAGGAACCAGTATGTACCGTGTTTTTTTTTGCGTGTCGCTGTTTTTTGCCTTATGGTCCTTATGACCGATAAGAATTCATCTTTGTTTTAAATGAGAAAAAGTCATAAATTTAACAAAAAGCTATTTGCTGAAACTATGATAAGGTGACCTTGAAATAATATTCTCATATTTTCTTTGGAATTCCATTTTGACCAGATTTTTCGTCATGACTTAACTTTGCTATTGGCAATCTTGCAAATCAGAAAATTGTTTCATTTGTGATCGTTAAAATTTTTGCACAGAAAAAGATGCACCTTGAAAAGATTTTCTCATATTTCCCTCTGGATTTCTTTAAAATTCAGAGTTGAAATGATTTTACGTCTCATGTGCTATCATGGTTTAACGTTGCTTCTTATTATCTGTTACTCACATAGTTTCTTGGAGATCATATGCATATTTTATTTTATACTGTCTATATAGGATATATATATTATGTACTCATCATTTATGTACTCATTCTTTTGCTCTTTTCAATCAAATAATAATTTTTAATAGAAATGTTGCAGAAAAGTATGGTTTCAATAATTAATTTTTTAGCAACATGGTTTATTATTTGTTTCATTCAGTACTGTTGTTTGTTCTGAACTATTTCAACGAGGACCTGTTTTAGTTAGATTTTGATTTTAGTTCATACTAATTAAAGGCTTTTAGTATTTAATTACATCTAATACTGTATATTAGATGTATTGCAGAGATGTTAGATAGTATTATATGAGGACTAATTTAATTTTTTTTCAGTTGAAGGCTTCCTAATATTTCTTATTTATGATAGCATTTAGTGAATCAGTTTATCATTAATTTTTTCTTTCAGTTCATCTATTGCAGGTTATTTCACCCATAGTTCCCATAGCAGAAACTCACTACTGCTATCACTTTTCTGTAATCTTTATTTATATTTGCTTTGAAAAAAATATTTTTAACTTTTGGTTATACTACTTTTTATACAGGGTTTCACCCTCACTAAAAATATTGTAATTCTATAATAGATAAATTTTTGTTTTTAAAACTTAACCCGTGCGAAGAACGGGCATTTCAGCTAGTATTTAATATAATAAATTAAATGTAAAAAAAACTTTTTTAAGAACAAGCTTTTATTTAAACGCGCTAAAAAGAATAAAATAAACTTTTCCTTTAAAACTTTTTTTACTATCAACTTATAACGTCATTACACAATTTATATGATATAAAAGCTTGTCGCAATATTTAAGTACTCATATTTACTTAGTTTGAATTTTTAAAAACCAAAATCAATCAGGTCAAGTTATTTATTTTACTTGTTTATCTACACAGGTAAATCTCGCGACAAGCTTTTATATCATATAAATTGTGCAATGACGTTATAAGTTGATAGTAAAAAAAGTTTTAAAGGAAAAGTTTATTTTATTCTTTTTAGCGCGTTTAAATAAAAGCTTGTTCTTAAAAAAGTTTTTTTTACATTTAATTTATTTTTTACTTTTTAGTTATCGCTGGACAGGTTTCTCAACCTGTTCAACTCATTGAACACTGGTTCGCCATCCCTGGTTTAGCTGAATGAATTCTCGCAAAATGGTATTAGACTAAAAACACAATTTTTTTAAATCCGTAATTTTTAAGCAATTTTTTCAATCTTCATGCAGATTTTGGCTAACATTGTTCTACACACGAAAAAAAAAAGGTTTAGTGAGATTATCTTCATAAATGTCAAGGTTATTAAATGTTTAATTAAAATTTTGACTATTTTTGAAAAACTTAAAGAATATATTATTTATTTGAAATATTTTGAAGATAAGGGATGTATTTCTCTAACATATTAGAAGCAAATTTTAATTGTTTATTAAAAACTTCAAAAAGCATTTAAATATTTGTATTAATCAATAAAATGCTTAAGACTAAAAACGCATTTTGTAATCAAAAAAGAAAGTTTTATCAAATAATGATAATTTTTTGCTGGACATTGAATATCTTTTACGTAAGAATCTATTTTTTTTTTAATTGCTCAGATTATCTTTAGAAACTTGATTTTGAAAAAATCAATAATTAAATTCAAATAAAATTAATAGATTCTATTTGTAATTAAATTTAAGGACACATGTCGTAAGTGTGTGTTTAGATTACTGGTGATAAAATGAGGTATATTTAAATTACTCGTAGGCTTAAAATTAGAAAATTTCTTTAAAAAATTACTTCATTTTATTGTAAAAATTTTTTTAATCGAAAATATATTGCATTTCTAGATAATATTTTTCTCTTATTGTTTTCCTAGCGGATTCCTTTTTGATGGGTAAGATACATTAAAAAAATTATCTTTCCGATTCTGTAATTATTTTTTGTCTGAGTTTCATAGATTGAAGTTAGATAAATTATTTATAGAATTTCTTCAATACTCCATCTCAGTTTAACTTGGCAGCGTTGAGAAAGGTATACAATGTACCAATCTACTTGAAAAATAGCTCTACTTTTTTGTTTTGAATTTAAATCCAAGGAAATAGATAGAAATTTGTAAAAAAATTGCATACGTTGTAGAAATTAGATTGTTTTTACGTTGTAGAAATGTAATTATTTTTTAGACAAAGCTAATTAATACTGTCAATAGCGCAACGTTATGAAATTCCAGTTTGGCTGATAACCGATTTTCGACGCCAACTTTTGTCATTGTTGTAACAATAAAATTATTACAACAATGCAGATATATCCAAGTTGGCGACCAAAACTAGTTAAACGTTTTTAATTAATATTTTTTTAATTAATTGCAATATCGGAATATAAATGGTCAAAACATGCATTGTCATCCAAACTAAACGTGTATACAAAATTTCAGCTCAATGGGAGGAAGATATCAGCTTCAAAATTGAGTTGCAAGATTCCACCCGAACAAATTACATACATACATACATACATTGTAAGTTAAATAAAAGATTTTAATTAAAAAGGACCGCAAAGGTCGATACCAGTATTTGTAAATGGGGGAGTTACTGTCATTCTTTCTTTAGGCAATGATGCCATTAACTGCTCTTCTATTTTAGGTTTGGCTTTAAAGCATTTAATACATTGATGAACTATTCTCCTAGCATTATTTCGCCCATTTAATGGCCAATATTTTTCCCTGACAAGAGGAAGTAAGGTTTGGGGACCGACATGCAAATTATTTATGTGGAAATATTCCATTATAATATTAGTAAGTTTAGGATCTCTCGGTAAGAGTATTGGGTGTTTCTGATCGAATGACAAATCAGAATAATCTAATCTCCCTCCAACACGAATTAATTCAAATTCACCCAGAAAAATATTTAAATTACTTTGCTTAAATTTATTTTAGCCTTTGACAATTTCACTTTTTCTTAAACTATTTATTTCTTTATAAAATACCATTGATTGTACTCCCTTAATGAGAAATCTTAAGGCATTCTCTCAAATTCTTGGACAGTCAAAGGACCACTCCGTTTCTCCTTATTTCTGCAATTGAACACAAATCTGAAAATAAAACTAAGAATTCTAATTATTTTAGGAAAATTATTACTTAAAGAGAGGATTTGATTTAGAAAATTATTGTTTGACGAAAGAATTAAGTTTGTAAAAGTCACAGTTTTTAGTTCTGTCAAATATAGTTCCTTTTCAGGGGAATTTAATTCATTTTGGCATAAATCATCCATAATGTCTTCCATGGCAAAGGATGGCCCTGACCACCAGAGTTCCAGGCGCTTGAGATCAGAAGAATTGACTCCACGGGAGATGAGATCAGCAGGATTATCACAAGATGAAATATGTTTCCACTGATAGTTAGATGTAAGAGCTTGAATTTTGGAGACTGTTTGCAACAAAGGTTTTTAATTGATGTTTGCAATCTCGTCTATGTGTGTTTTTAAAATGTATTTCACAAAATTCTTCTTCTTTGCTTAAAGGTCCCCATCCAGGATGATTTCCTCTATTTCCCAAAATTTCTTAATGCAATTATCGATATTTTCCGATTCCGAAATTAAGAAACAATTACTTTTATGGTTAATTGCATTAATAGATCCACAGACAATAAATCCGAAAACTGAATTAATTAGAGTTACATTGTCTGAAATTACCTTTCGACCATCTTTTAATATTTGGTAGAATAGCTTCGCTCCTATAATCATATCTATTTTTCCAGGTTTGTCAAAACTGGGATCAGCTAAGTTAGAACGATTAATGTCATTGAACCTTTTAATTTTAAGATTAGGTTGGATTGAAGGAACAAAATCAGTAATCCTAGGAACAATTAAAAAATCTAACGGGGAAGTATAAGAGAAGAATCGTTATTACTAATAAATGCATCATTTATTTTCCATTTAATATTTGTTGAATTTTCACTTAATCCGCTGACTGCGAGATTTATTTTTTCCTTTTCAAGACCAAGTTTTGAAGCAAATTGAAGGGTCATGAAATGAGATTGAGAAGCGCTGTCTAGAATTACCCTACCGCGAACATAACTCTTCAACAGTGGAGACCAAACACCCACAATAGCAGTGGAGAGAAAAACGAACTTATTCCCCCCTCTGATTGAGGGAAGAGAATGACTGGACCGTTTGGGGTTTGGTAGGATTATTTATTACCCCACCATCGTTAGGAGAAGTGGGGGCCACTGACGGAGCCGGCTGAGTAAATAACGTATTCGAAGAAGATCCTTCTGTGTCGGATTGTCCGTTTTCTGACCGACATAATAAATAATTGTGTTTTCCTGGGCACAATCTGCATGTATACTTTGATTTACAAAGCGCAACTTTATGATTGTTATTTAAACAATTAATGCAGAGTCCATGTTTTTTAATTAGATTGAATCTTTGCAAGGGATTCATTTTTAGAAAAAGTGCGCAATCATACAAACGATGTGATGCTTTGCACAACAAACAATTATTATTGTTATTGGACTTCACTATGAAACTTTTGCCTTTGCTTAGAAATGGAGTTTTCCATTTTAATGGAGGTCCCTGAACTCCGTGCAAATTTTCTAATATTTGCGTTCTATTTTGCAAAAATTCCAAAAACATTTCCCATTTCGGCAACTCAGTTGAAGTCAAGCTCATTTCGTACAATTTCGGGATTCTATATCTAACTTTCGGATAATAATATTTATTAAAAACTGATGAGTGAGCTCATTAGTTTCTATATCCATAAGCTTTAAACCTCTTAGGTTTTTATTTATAACGTCAATCAAGTTCCTAAGACCTTTAGATGATTCAATACAAAGTTTTTCAAAATTTAAAATATTCATAATATGAGAATTTATTATTACACGTTTGTTTTCATATCTTTTAATTAAAACAGTCATTAATGACTCAAACGTATCTTCCGAGGTTTCGATAGTTCGTGCTTCACCTTTCAAAGCAGAACGTAAAGAAAACAGTTTTTGGGTATCATTTAGCACTGAATTATTTGTAATTAGGCTATCAAATTGTCTTTTAAAATCACTCCAATTTTCTATTACACCATGAAATTCGGGTAGGCTCACATCAGTTAATTTAATGAAACTAGATTTTGAATTACCATTATTACTTAAAGCAGTATTACAAATAGATACATTTTTAGAAATATCATCATGCTTTAATAATAAAGTTTGTAAGCCTACCTTTATTTCTTCCAGGTCGTCTTCCATTTCTTCTAATATTAATTCCAAATTCGGCAATTCTTCATCTTCTACAACTTCATAGTATTCTATTTTTAGTGCTTCCATACTAGAATACATCTCCGACACTTTATCTAATTTACTTTGAAGCAGCAATTGTTCTGCATTCTCGAGGCTTTATCCTTTAAAAAGGATTCCAATTTGGTGATTTTAGCTTTGTAGCTGCCACGTCGACGATTTAAAGTTTTTGTTTTTTCCGCAAATGTTACGGAAAGCATTTCATTTGTTTCAAGAGCTCCTGCTCCTTCCATTTTAATAACGAGACAAAGACGCCGTAATTCAACAACAAATTATTTTAAATTTTACGCAAGTTATCTCCGCGCTCTACTGACCAAATGTTAGATTATTAATTTAATGGACTGTAGTGATTATAATTTTATAAGAAATCCAAAGGTTTTTAAATCAATTTCTTTTTATTTAAGCGACTTCCGACATGAAGTCTTTGAAAGGAACAGGACAGTTTTACAGAAGCATTCCAACTGATACAAAACACATGGCTGTGGCAATCCTAAGCGTCACCCTTATTTGTTTACAAATTAACATCGCCACGCTATGGCGCCAACAGGGCAAAGTAGACGTTTACATGGGCCTTAACAGATATGTTCAATGCATTTGTTGAAATAATAAGGGAAATAGGGAAAATTTTAAGTACCAAATTTAGAGGGTTTTCTTTTATTAGGGATTGCCGACATTTTCTTTCTCTTGTATTTGTGATAAAAAGTGCTTGAAAACAAAAAATTTTTTAAAAAAGCAAAAAAATATTAAAAAAAAAAAAAGCAAACAATATAAACAAAAATAAAGCAAAAAAAAAAATATATAAAAAATAATAAAAAGAAAAAAATGCTAAAAAAAATAAAAAGCTAAAAAAATTGTCCTTAAATTTTCAATGCAGTAACATAAGTGTATACCTAATCAACCATTAAAAAAAGTTTTTTACGTAAACACTTATATTACACTACGTGGAGTGACATGTGAAACAGGGTCCTCGTCCCTCACTCTGGAAAGTGTGTATTAAATATAATTGCACATGCTAATGGTTTCACAACTTCCAATTTTTAGCTTTTGGAAAAAATCATCATCAAGGGTCCCGTAAAATTCTGCTTCCGGGGAAAGCCAGATTTCTGGATACACGTGGTTTCCTCGGCAATCTGGATGTTAACCCTGTTTTCAAAACACGGTCTATGGCGTGGTTTGGCATCCTTGGCGCCTCAATACATTTGCGCCAAATTGGATGGGTGGCGATACTAAAGCTGTTCCGATAGTTCTGAATTAGATGATTTATTAAATTTATTACAAGGTAAAATTGATAACATTAAAATTCTTGATGATCAGATTGTTGATTTAATTGATGTGAATGACATTGAAGCAGAAATAGAAAGAAGTGAAGAATATTATGAAAAGTTAATTACAAATAGATGCATGCTTCAAAGAAAAAAAAACTATTTAAGTTTAGGTAGTCAAAATGCCCCAAATCCCGTTCAACAAAATCAAGTTTCGTTTCAATCGCAATCATTTTCAGATCCCACCATAGCCATTAAGTTACCTCGTTTAAGTTTGAATAAATTTTATGGAGATCCGTCGACATTTTTAGAGTTTTATGGACAGTTCGAAAATGCGATCCATAAGAACAATAGCTTATCAAAAGTGGAAAAACTTAAGAATTTGAAAAGTCTAGTAGGTGGTGGTGCTGCATCCGCGATAAAAGGTTTAGAACTTAAAGATGAAAATTATAATTCAGCTCTGGAAATTTTACATTCTCGCTACGGAAATAAGGATGTATTAATTCAAGCCCACCTCAGATCATTATTAAATATCACACCTATTAAAACCTCAAATGATTTAAATGCTCTTAGAACGATGTATGATAAAATCGAAACCCAAATTAGAAATTTAGAATCTCTTTCGGTTGATACAAAAAAGTATGCCAATCTTCTAACGCCGATCATTATTAAATTATTACCATCGGATTTAGCTCTCGATTTTACGAGAAAAACTGTCGATGAAAATTGGTCTTGTTAGACTTTTTGAGAAGAGAATTACTTTGTAAGGAGCGTGCAAAAAATTAATTAATTCCGAAAGAAATAATAGGCGCGAAAACTTAAATTATAACCGTGAAATTTCGTCCGCGACGGAACTCTTGGCGAATAGCAAAAAGCCGAACTACCATTCACGAAATGTTAGAAATTCGAAGGGTAGCATTGCATATGGCTTCAATCAGTCATCACCTTTGAATAAACACCGTGATGCAGGGAATGAAAGTCTCTGTGTATTTCATAAAATAATGATCACTCGAGCGCGGCGTGTCAGCTAGATTTAGGTTCTAAACAAGATATAGTTAGAAGGGAAAGAAGGTGTTGGCTTTGTTTACATAAGTTGTGTAGGAAAAATAATTGCTCGAGTAACATTAAATGCGGCCAT